>DVQP01000578.1:0-21258 GCA_018231745.1 Danaus eresimus
CCCGATGTTTCAGTTACTTTACAGTAGCCGTGATCACGGGCAGACGAGATGTGAGTGTCACATAAAAAATGGCGTAGTAATCCGAAATCTTTTAGTTTCATTTAAAATCCTATAGTTATACAAAAATAGTTTCTTTACAAAATGTGTTCATGAGGAAAACTTACATATCGTTATAATAATAGTAATACCCCTCACCTCATCGCTAGTGGGATCCAGTGATTGTTTGTAGCGAGCCCGTGGCTGCCAGCGTTCATACTGGGACTGCAGGGCATGACCGATACTCTCCAATGCCTTAGTCGGAGATAGAGAGTTTGGATCTGATAATTTATATTAAAAATCAGTAAAGATAAAACCAAGGCAAAATTTTTTTAATAGTCAGTGTTACTATATAATTTGTGTACATATTGTATTTAAATTTAAAAAAAATTATACCCACTACAAAAATAGATTTTATGTAACATATGAATACTGTAAGTTGCATAATAAATATCTTAAATGTGTGACTGAATCAGCACACACTTACCAATCCAACACTCCAGTCTGGCACAAGGCTGTGTCTTCACCACATCTGGAGGATCCACACCCACATTTAGGCACAGAACCAATGCAACACAGTGTGTCTTGTACTAAAAAAATATACACAACATTTTTAAACAATACCCACAAATAATATCTTGTAAAATCATTTCTTTCTATTTTGAACATAATATTAATATTGTTTTAGTTGTAAGGAACACTATAAAGAGGAACTCAATCGACCCAAGTGTCATGTGGATTTGTTTTTAATTTATTGTCATCTTTTACGCAGTTACGTTGCACAGTTTACCAAATAAACACTACTCACCTTTTCTTTCACTCTCCACGAATGTTCTTCCTTCTCTGCGCCCTTTATGGGCTCTAGATGTCTCGGTTTATTGAAACTTAAAGGCAAATCGTCTTCAAAGTCTGAAGAATCACTGTCAGGATCGCAACTGTTATTCTCCTCATCATTTATCGAGAGATAAGGAGGCATATTTGTCATTTTCACACAACACGTTTTCACAATTTCGCCAATTTTTTAACACTCAACGCAAGCGATATATAATTGAAAACATTTTCTATATTTCAGAAAATCATGTGCGCGTCCATTTTTCAACACCACATGGGAATGGGAATAAACAATTTGCTTCATTCCATCAGTGACATTTGATTTGTTAGCATTTACGATTCACAATAGGGTTGTTCCGTAAACCGGTAATATATAAATATATAAGGTTTTTTTATATAAATTAAATGTAGATTTTTGACATTATTACTTATTTTGTTTATTACTCAGTACATTTATTATAAAAAAAATTGTTAAAAGATTTTTTGGTTCAGAGGACTCTTTATTAAAATATTTTAGACGTTTAGTTCATACTTCAACTAATTTTTATTCTTGGAAAAGAGACAAGCACTTTATAGTTCCGTAAGTAGTGTCTGGGCTATTTTGTTCTAGAATTATTTAAAAAATCCAACATTTTCTTGTTTAAAAACTCCAATAAAAACAATTCAGAATGTGGTATCTCATAATGCTTCTAAAACAATGGACCATTTTCATATTGTATAAAGCAATTATTGATTTTGTTTTAGCTCAGAATGTTTGACTAATATTTTTTTAATATTAACCTTTTTCCTTCAGTACGTAATGTTGAATCCGCTGTGACGTTACGGACATATTACAATAACTAATATACTTCCCCACTTTTAAACCGTACTGTTGCTACTCATTTTAAATTTCATTGTGCAGATTGTCAAGTTTTATATTGTCATGTAGTTTTATGTTCGGTATCACACTAGTCTCTATTAGGTAATAGAAGATACCTATACCTGTTCCATAACATAGAACTTAGTAAAAGTCAATATTAAGTTTACGTCAATAGTGATTGACAAACGTCGTCAGTTCGCAACTGCAAAATAAATTTATTATTTGCATTATGTGTACCTGCAATCAAACAAATATTTTAAGGAAATAACTAAAAGTATTCGTCAGTGAAATAAATGACTTTTCTTATATTAGAAGTTTAAGTATGTCTGTACCTTGGTATTCATATCTTAAAAATTTGGATTTAAAAGAATGACTTTACAGATATTGATAAACTAAGCAGGGTTAAGTGAAAAGAAAACGAAATATGCTTTCTATCGTTATATATTTATGAAAATGACGTAGCAAAAATGAACTAACAGTAGGAGGGGAGTAGGAGGAGGAGATACTAAGTACATTCACATTATATTATAGTGATACTGGATACATGAGTCAACCATTTATACAAATAGCCTTAGCTGTGACCACACACGATACATAACTCATAAGACCGGCCTTGGGCTGTGCGCGGCGATTAATATACACAATACGAGGTGGGCGGGGCGAGGGCGGGCGGCGTCACATCTTGACGGCGCTGCAGACGCTGCAGGCCGCGTTGTTAATGCCGTCCGGGAGACACTCTGTGTGGAAGGAGTGCCGGCAGTTGTACACGATGAGGTTGGAGGCGTTGGCCAGGTCCCGGATGATGATCCTGCCCTGACACACGCTGCACAGAAACTCGTCCGTCACCGAGATGCCTCTCTGCTGGTTGATGATCAGCTTCTCGTGGAGGTCGAAGTAGTTCCTCAGCGTGATGACCTTGCACGCTTCCTGCACCGACATCTGCAGGTGGTAGTCGCACATCATCTTGGCCAGGGAGTCCTTCAAGTCTTTAATCTCGCAGCCGGGCTGTATGTTCTCTATGAGCATCCTGGGGTCCACGTAGTTGCCGATCCTCTTCAGCAACAGCGACACGCACTCCGGCTTGTCGACCGTCTGCTTGATGAGATCCGTCCAGAGCTCCTTGTCGTTGTGTTCCTGACAGAAGCCAATGGCCTGGTTGATGTCGTCTAACTTTTCGATTATAATTTGTAAAGCCTCCCTCGTGTTTCCTATCCGACCCAGTAGGAAGACCATCTCCGGGTAGAATTCATTGGTCTGACAGACGTCCAAGGCTTCTTGTATGGGATAGTTGTCGCTACATTTCAGAAACGGTAGTAATTTTTCCCTGGCGTATTTGGCATAGAGTCTGACTAGCTTCCCGTGGTATCGACCGTTCGGTTCGACTTTACTGTACGCGTCCAAGTATCTGTACAAGTAGTCGTCGTTGTCGGCCAGCTGCTTCTCTACTACTTGGACGGGGACTTTGGTCTTGTCTTGTAAGAGGATGGCGATGGCCTTGTCACAGTCGAGAGACATCAGCTCCAGTATCTTGTCATATATGACGGAGTACATGTTGTGTTTAGTGATCAGTTTAAACACATCTTTGTGCTGAAGTCGTAAGTACGCGGTGAGTGCTTTATCGTATTTCTTCTGGTAGCAGTAGAGGAGAGCGAGAGCTTCTAAATAAATGTTCTTCTCGACCTCCGTCGTTAATAGATAATCTAAAACTGCTTTTATGATGACTCCGGTTTTATACAGAGCGGGGTTCCATTCCTGAACTAGCCTGAGGAAACCTTGGGGGTCTTCCTTTAGGTATTCCAAAAATATGAGTTCGTAAATATGCGGACTCAACGCTTGACCGGGGTTTCTGGGCACGTAGGAGCTGATGGCTCGCAATTGATTCATCTTAGAGAACTTAAATATTTGATTTTCCCACAACACTTTGTCATTTTTACATATTCTGGCACACAATACCGCTGCTTCATCGAAGAGACGTTCGGCCAGGAGGTGGTCTAGATACTGCACTCCCACAGTCACTATGGAATGTTTGGACGTTTTACCGCCGTTTTCTTCCAGAACTGATATCGCCTTCTCAAATCTCTCGTGCGCCGTTAGCCAATTGACTCTATCGTCGATGTCGTACGGACTCGCTATGACTATTTCCTTCGGGGACACTATGAAGAATCTATTTTCTTCAATGAGCATGTCTAAATAGTAGTCGTTACAAGAATATTCTTGAAAGCCAATAATATTCAAACTGTCGTTGGATACTTCACAGAATTCACAATCCTTATAATCGGCTACAGCCAGCACTGGTCTCTGGGCCTTTCCAGTTTCGGGATCACATTCCTTGGGCACCCCCAACAACACTAGCTGATCGTCGAGAGGTCCTAGACCACTTATGAAATAATCCACTTGAAATGTATGCACTGGATCCACTAAATATTCTGTGACATCACGTGTCTGTAGCTCTATGTGACTCCTTTTCCTTATGACGCATATTCTTATAGTGTCCACCCAGCCAATCATCAGTGTCTTAGGGGCGGACCAGAGTAGGTTACAGCGAAAGTCTTCGATGGACCTATTGGGGTTTCGTTCCCACTGTATGAGGCCCAAAGAGCATCTAGCAGAGAGATCATACACTCTCACGCCGGACTCACTAGCCCATGCTACAAATCGCTCATGCCAAGCTATTGCCTGGACGTAACCTTCACATTCGCACAAAACTGTACTTCGCAACCGATTCAAGAAAGTCTTCTCATACAGAGTGAGTTTATTATCACCTGAAAAATAAGTAAAGAATACTTTGATATGAACTTAAAATGAGTTAAAACAGGCATTATTAAATCAATGCCTGAAGGATTGGGTATGGCAGTTTAATATGTTGATAATTCTTATCTCTAATATGCTATATTTATAACTGTATATATTTATATTTTACTTAATTAAAGCTATCAAAATGTTTGGAGGTTCAGATATCATTAATTAATTTTAAAACATGACCATTATTTTCATTTGTCAACCATATTATTATTATTTACACATCGTCCCTGTAGAATACACTTTTTTTTTAAGAAATATAACATTTGCTTTGCTTTTGTATGGAAAACATATATTAAGTATATATAATAAAAACAAAGTATAACTTGTTGTTTACATTTTAAAGCAAATTAAATCATTTAATTAATATTTCCTTTCTTATCAAACATGTCTATAACCTCCAAAAATAATGAAACCAATGCTAAATACACTATATTTGATGTTTATGAGATATTGTCATCATAACACAAAGGTAACAATGTATTATCATTCAATAAACTATTAATTTATGAAACTTATAAATCATCCTCAATAATTGTGTGTTCATTTAAATTTATATAATCTTGATTAGACTATGTCCTTTGAGAATAATATGTACCTGTGAGGAACCTTCGTCCTGACCCAGACTTAAAATAATAAGGATCCAAGGAGACTGATTTAACAACTCTTCCTAATGTGAGATTGTGAGTATTGTCTGGTGAGTAGAGGCCATACACTACCACTTTGCCATCGTCAGAGCAGCTAGCGATATAGTCGCCATTTAGGTCTACCGATATTTTGTTTATAGCTATAGCATGAGCTTGCAGATCTTTCTGATTATTGTCTGGTGAGATGGGCACTGTATTGCCATCATGATCCAGTAAATGTATCACTCCCCACTGAGTTCCTAAGCAAATAAACTTGGTATGCACACAGATGCAGCTCACAGCATCTTTCAATAAGATATTTTCGACGTCATTGCCCATTCGATCATATTTCAGTTTAGGCTCTTCGTCTGGAGGCAGACTATCACAGCTTTCTAGATTTAAAGCCATTATCGCTTTTCAAGAAACGGAAAGTTTTTGGCTTTATTCATGTTATTATTATGATAAAATGTACGTATTTCCTTCTAGTTGTTCGATGTTATTACTCATTGTAAAAATCAGTATTATTTTTGTTAAGTTTGACGTATGGGGTTGTCATTGTAAATTCCTATTTGATAGAACAGAGAAAAAAACATATATGTAATAAATATACTGTTGTATTTTTTATAAGAAATAGAGTTTATTAATATGCGTTTAAATTAATAATTTCATTTATAAAATATTTATGAATTAAAAAGTTACAAAAAATGATGCGGTAACATTTACACCACAATTGGCGCGAAAATATAAATCAATAAAACAGGCACTTAAACAATAGTAGCTTTAAATTTTATCAATAAAGAATATTTTTTTCATTCAAATTGAAATAATTACAATTCATTGCTATGAATCCCATGAAAAATTCTATGTACGATGAATACGAGCCACAACTATCTCCATTTGGACGAAAAGTAATGATATGTTTATTAAAATTTAAAGAAGGTAAATAATTGTATATCTACAATCAAGTCTATATATATTTTATTACGTTTCTTATAATTATATGTATTTCAGAACGCAGAAACATCAGCAATAAAACTTTTTATCCGCCGCCTGTGCCACGTTATCAAAATAGACAAGTGTTACGGTGAGTCTGATAAAGGCCTTTAGCTGATAATATTGAATGTATCCGAACATCACATACTATTTTACACCTTTGGAATAAAAAGTGAAAATACATTGTCATCAACGTTGCCCATAAACAGACATTATCATTGCCTGGGGACATTTAATTTTTACCGTATTGTATGACATTCTATATATATTTTGTTAAAACAATTACATGTATATAAAAATTGAAGTTATTCTCATGGTTTATACTTTAAAATACATAAAAAGAGATGCATCACATATTTTTTTGTGATATTAGCTTTGGGTGTAATTTTTACTTTGTACATATGGATTTTATGTAGGAAATTATGAAAAGAAAAAAACGGCATTTAATTAATTTTTATAATCAGTATTTCCTCCCCTAACATTAAGTAGAGTTCGGCATCGATTATTCATGCTCAAAATAAGTTATCCAAATCGAGCTGTGGTGTCAGGTCGCAGGTTCTTTTTAAATGCAGGAAAAGTTGTTCTTCTCTTATCAAAATTTGGAGAAAAATTTACCATAGCTCTTCATTGTAACATGGTCCATGCATGTTCAATGGGATTCATGTCGAGGGACTGAGCCGGCCAGTCCGTAATCCTGATCTCATGTTCCCTAAGCACAGTTGATACCAGCTCAGCCGTATGGGCACGGCCATTATCGTGCATGTTTTGTAACTCCTGATCCATTCGTACCCTGTGTGGGATAATCACAGGTTTCTCTTCACCGTTGGGTACTTCAGTGCATTCATGTTCCCTTTCGTCCAAATGAGATCTGTTCGCGCACCGATACGAATACCAGCCCATACCATAATAGTGCCGCTATCATATGAATGGACTTCTTGTGGATGCTGGAGACGGCTCCCTTTACCAGAAACACACTTAACCCTTAATCTTCGTGAATCCGGATGAAATCCAAACCGAGACTTATCAGAATAACCGCCATGGACCATTGCTCGTCACTCCATGCGAAATGTGCTCAAGTCCACAACAGTCTCTGTCCGCGATTGAGACACCGCAAAGCTGGGACCCGAAGTGGTCTGGATGAATGAACACCAGCTTCATGTAATCTTCTTCTTACAGTTTAATCATTAACCAACAACCGGTGGTCAGATTGTAGCCTTTGGACCATTTTCATAGCTGTAATATTGGGTTGTCTCCTAGCGATATTTTGAAGTAATCAGTCCTGTCCAGGAGTGGTGATGCGCTACCTGCCTGACTGCCGCTCACCGACATCGACTGTAGCACCATATCATGACCATAACCGTTACATATTGGCCGGTTTGCAGAGCTTCAGCAACCAAGCTCTGTATAGCGCCCGCTTCCAACATGCCTATTGCTCGAGTCTGCTCTTCCCTTGTCAAATATCGACGTGACATAACAATGAATGTAACACACGTTCTAATTAGGAAGATTGAAGAAAAGAAGAAAGTGTGTAATCACATCGACATTCTTTTGTTTCAAAATGAGTTTTTTTTAATTAGGAAAGAAGCGGTGGAGAAGGAAATATTTTATATACAAACATTTTTTATACAGTAAATAGTTTTTAAGTTAAAAAGTCTCTCATGTAATATTGTAGACATTGTCGATGTGTGTATACAAACATAAGTTTAGCATCTTTTTGTTCAGTGGCCTGATGTATAATAATATCTACAAATATTATCATAATACGAGCCTTTTAATTGCACCCAAGTTGTTATTTACCACTAATTGTCAATGAAGCATAACATTTAATATAATTCATAGTATGCCTGATATTATACATATACACATTTCATTGTTCAGGTTCAATAACCTCAGTCCTCCAAAATCTCAAGCGTCGTCTAGCGACAAGGCAGAACAAACAATAAGCATTGAACACAATATTAAGAATGTGGGAGCTGAACAAGAATCTCAAACAGATCGCACACAACACGTGTGCACGGCCTTGGGTTTGTTGACGACTGGCCACTTCAAGAGTACACTTACAGCAGACGAGCCCGTACAGTCGGCCGACCAACAGATCTCTCCGCAGCGTGATGCGGCAGGCGACTCTACGGATATAGAGATAGGTTCCGAACACATGTTGGACGTAGACTATTTGTTTAAATGTGGCGAGGGGAACACGCTACGCGACGCCGTGCCTCATGACGCTGTCGGCAAACCAGGTGCGGACCAACACCCGGAGGGTTCTCAGGTCGGCCCTAAACACACAATGAAACGAAAAGATGGTAGAAATATTGAGGCCTCTGAGGAGAAAAGACTTAAAGCTAACGATACTGAGAATGACAAAAAAACGTACCGCAAGGAAAAATACACGACCACTGTTAGGAATTGGCTGAAGGAGGTCCGACCGATACATGGGGAGGACGAGGGGCGGGCGGCGGGAGCGGGGGGAGAGAAACACGCACAGGGGAAGAAGATCAGGGGGATGGTGCAGTGCAGGCTTCAGAACAAGGGAGGGGTCATGAGATACGGCAGGCAGGACGGGCGAGAGGAACACACACACGGGGAAGAGCAGGGGACCGCGGACCAGCTTGACAAGTCTACCGGGACAGTTATTAGAGAGAGAAAATCTAAGAAAAAATTCGTAGCACCAATCAAGAGCCAGGTTCCCGTTGAAGATGTCACGTATCCCCTCAAAATATTTGACGACGCCAGTTGTAAAGAGCTCGAGGACGCAGACCTCGTCAACGAGGAGATTTTCATCACTTTAATATTTAGGTAACGGCTCTGTTGGCAGCACACGCGCTCATGACGCCTCCTGGGGGGCGTCCTCGCGTGCGGGTCGACTCACGTCACACTCGTCTTGTAGCAATGGTTCCTGTCAGCTGGGCGGCCGACCCGCGCACGCCGCTTGCTCCGCGGACGGACTCATGGCGTGTGTCGGAGAGACGTTTCATTACTTCAAAGGATCCAGCGGCGTCCCGTGAGTACAGCGACAACATGCGGGAAACGTTTTTTGGAAGGTGTTATTTACCTGACATCATTGTAGGCCCGCATTGGAAAAAATTATGTCCTCCAACCGAATTATATGCTATGACGCCAAAACAATTCTTAAATATCTATTTAGTTTTGGGAGAGACGTCCAGCTGTTCCAGTTCTCAGATGTCAAGGTAAACAAAATGTATGTATATTTATATAGTATTTTTAAGTTAAGAAGTGTCTGAGTCTGTCTGTGTCTGTCTAGATCGCCGGACACCTGGTGGGTCCGGGAAAGTGTCCCGGGACCTTCTCCGAGTTGTGTGAGCGCGTGTCCGCGACCCCCCGCTACACGGTCGCCGCCGAGTGTCCCTTACAGAGAGCAGCCTGGCACGTGACGCTGATGAAGGCGGCGTGGGAGACTCTCAAAACTAGCATGACACACGACGGACTATATGAATTTTTTGTTGGCACTGAGATGAAGCTCTTACCGATCCTAGCAGGTGAGGTTCGCTTTGATGGCTTACCAAGTAGAGTCTTGAATATGTATATCCAATGGTCTGCGTGTAGACATGGAGCGGAGAGGCGTCTGCGTGGACGGCGACAGGCTCGAGGCCATGGGACAGGCGGTGAAGAAGCGCATGGAGGAAGTGGAGGAGGAGTGTTACCGAGCGGCCGGGAGGAGCTTCCAGATCAACTCCGCGCCGCAGCTCCGAGCCATACTGTACGGAGACCTGAGACTAGATCAGACATGTGATGTTACAGTACGGAAAACCGCCGCCAGGGGAGACAAGTCCACCTCCGAACACGTGGTGGGTGACCAGCGCACATGGATGTACACTATGAGATAGTTTGTCCTCGAATTAATGTTAGTTCAAAGGAACCTCTGCTAGGACCCGTATGATTAACATAAACGTACGTGTTTCCGTCGTTAGCTGCGTCTCCTGATGCCGCTCCACCCCCTGCCGGGTCTGATCCTAGAGTACCGTCACCTCCACAAGGCGCACTCCACCTTCATCACCGGTGTCGCTCACCACGTGGTGGACGGCGTCGTCAAACCGACCTGGTAGCTGAGTGTACTACCCGTGAGACTCGTCTCCTCGCTCGGTGGTCCTGATGCCTCATACTGTCCTACGTCTATGTCCAGGGACCAGGCGGCGGCGGTGACGGGTCGCATCTCTTCCAGCAACCCGAACCTGCAGGCCATTCCCAAGACATTCAACCTGGCCCCGTGTTCGCGGGCCGACGCCGGTACACATTGAGTCATGTACACCAGACACGTGTCCATACGTCAGCCAGCAGTGGGTCACACTCCCTGCCCTCCCCCGCAGGTCCCGAGTCGCTGAGGTTCCGGTCGGTGTATCGGGGCCGGGCGGGCTGGCGGCTGGTGGCGGCGGACTTCAAGCAGGTGGAGTGCCGCGTGCTGGCTCACGTCGCCCGGGACGAGCACCTGGAGCAGGCGCTGAGGAGCGACGACCTGTTCGCCGACCTCGCCGCCCGCTGGTCAGACGCACACACCTCGCCCTCCCACTCGCTCGGGGAGTCGCAGCGCGTGTGACGCTCGTCCCGTGCGCAGGTTGCAGAAGCCGGTGAGCGCGGTGAGCGGCGGCGACCGGGAGCGCACCAAGCGGCTGGTGTACGCCGGCCTGTACGGGGCGGGCGCGCGCACGCTGGCAGACATACTGCAGGCGCCCCGCGGGCAGCTGCAGGAGATCATCCACAGCTTTGACAGTACGGACATGACTCACGACATACGGGTCGTTCCCCAGAGAAGGACCAAATAATTTATTCGAATCATATAGTACATTAGTATTCTCCTCAAAACTTCTAATGATATCAAGACGTAAAATTAAACACCTTACTGAATGATTTCGAAACCCGTTCCTCCCTTCTCCTGTCTTCAGGGACGTTTCCATCTCTGAAGCGTTTCTGTAAGGGGGTGTGGTCCGACTGCTCGCGGAGCGGAGGCCGAGTGTCGACGGTGGGCGGGCGGACTGGAACCTTCCCCAACATATTCTGCGACGACGCCGCGATGAGGGCGCAGGCCCAGCGACAGGCGGTTAACTTTATTATTCAAGGTGGGGCTCGCTCCTCCGCTCGCCCGCGCCCGCCGGCCGCAACCCTCACTCCCTCTCCTCGCAGGCTCGGCGGCGGAGCTGTGTAAGCGCGCCATGTGTGAGTGTGTGAGTCGTCTTCGGCAGGCCGGCGTGTCGGGCCGCCTGCTGCTGGCCGTGCACGACGAGCTGGTGTGGGAGGTGTCCCCGGACGAGGTGCCCCGCGCGGCCGGTCAGTCACGCACACACACACGCCACACGGCATCTTTTGTCCATGTCACGAAGCTCGCGGAAGTTAAACTTTTCATTAATAACACAGTCTTCAGTGCAAATTGAATATGATTTATAGTCTGTTTAATAAACAATAACCGGATATGCAAACATCACATTCTGACACTTAAAATTCAACTTGAAAATATTTATAATTTATTCTACATTTTATAAATGAGAGTACAGTCCGTCTGTTTACAATAAGTCAGCGATGTGTGTGATATAGAAATAATCAAGCGGTCGATGGAGAACTGCGGTCGGCAGTTGGGTCTGCGGGTCCCCCTGCCGGTCGCCCTGTACACGGGCGACAACTGGGGGGAGCTGGAGCAGTACACGCCCGCGGGGTGGCAATAAAGAGGCAATAAAAACAATCAAATAATAGCTTTTCATTTATTACTCGCGAACACAGGCCGCGCCCTCACAAGCTGTCACCAGGCTGTGAAGTGTACGGAGGTAAGCTCATGGGGAAACAAAACAGTCTTACAAACTATGACAAAGTATAAACAGAGATAGATATATGTACATACAGAGTCAATCACAATTCAATAAATATGTATTCAATATACAGCTAATTGTGTCGAAAAATATCTTCTGAACTCTTAACGTCGCCTGCCCTGAGGAGTTGGCTCTGTCTTAAGAGGGTCTTTACAACAGAAAATATACATTCAGTTCATAGGTAGCGAGTACTTCTCAGGCTGGTGGTCTTAGTACGGGTTAGCGTCCGCACTACATACGCCGCGTCAACAGTTTCACATCCATAAATCTCCATACATTGTACCATTAACATAGGTTATTGAATAAAAAACGAGAAGCGATCCGTATGTAGCGGCGCTGTTGGCTTGTGGCGAGCATACAGCAACCTTACAACAAGTGTACGTATCAAACTACACACCGACAGTTTGCAGTTTATGTTCGACGTCCGTCCGTCGACGCGGACGTGGGAACATTCCGCTACTGACTATCAAGAGGCAGACGACGTCTGTTTTTGTATATAAATCTGAATAGCTTTGTGCGACTCATGTCGGCGGCGTGTAAACATTTCATAAAATAAAAATAATCGTATACAGATGTTATTATGATATGGGAATAAAAAATAATTACTAATTACATAGAGAAAAACCGCACGGGCCCCGGCCCCGGCCCCGGCCCGTCACAACGCTGTCTTATTAATTAGATATAAATATCTTAGTACCGAGTACTGGTTCACGATCACTTTATAAGCGTAGCGAGTTCACAAAACACGTTTACAAGTTTAAATAATGTTAAAGACTAAGGAGATTCAAAATCATTCATCACAATCACAATACAAAATACATGATGAGTTATGTTATGAGTCAACTGTGGCTGGTCTCCACATACACAGCTCATACACAACTATGTCCTTATAGAAGACATCCCATGACAGGTAGGAAATGATATATCACAGTCCCCGGAGATCACAACCTGACGCTCACCATGCTGTACAGTCTGTGGTCTCGGACGCTGGCTGTGTATAGCGGGAGTGACCTGACTCCGTCCAACTGGATCTTACTCTTATTATCAGACATTATTCTGTGCCGGTTCTTATTCTTCTTCTCCTGTCTGTGCCGCAACATGGTGTATCTGGACTTGGCCGGTGGAAACCTAAGAATAATAAATCTAAATAATTTTAACATTCGAGCTATCAAGTGTCTCAGTTTGTATATGAGGTGGAGATCAGAACATTAAGCAATCATTGGGAGTTAGTTCAGTCAGATGTGATTCATGGGATAAGTGAATTCAGTTAAACAACTGGTCCATAAACAATTCTTTCATGAGGACTAGCAATGAAATAATTATTAGAGCAGGGAGACAAATGGCTCAAAGTAATGGTTTGTATTGACTATGGTAGAATTGGGATGCAGTTATGGTGACTTATAATAAAGAAGCAAATCATTAAAATGACCTCATTATCTCAAGGTCAGATATCCTAAGTCTATTTGCAAAATCATCATCCTCTCCGCCCCAGCCTTGATATTTGTTTGAGAAGCCGTTGACTTCCATATATTGTTCAGATGTTATTGCGAGCACTCCCCCCACTAGAGTGCTATAGATGAGCACATATCGGAACTTATCAATGCTGGCACTCAAGTGCCTCGGTTGTTTGAGGCAGGCATATAGGTTAGCATCATCCAGTGGCAAGAGATCCACATCATGCAGGATGAGACATGGGAACTTGTCTGCTATGGCCTGTTTTGCTCCAATGTTGTATAACACACCCTTGTTCCAGGGCTTATTGTCCTGCTGTTCTATGACATATATTCTGAAACATAACATTTGTAATTTATTTATTATGCCATTGTTACAAAATGGTATAAATAACTACAGCACATTATTAGATAATAAATAGTTTACTAGTGATAAGACACTTACTTGTAATGGATCCTTTGTTTACGTAGAAAATTGTGCATGTATGGCATAAATATATCTAATTGGCTCTGCCGGTTTCTGTATGTTACTAGAATGGCGACACTATATAAAGGATTACAGTCATCTGGGAAAAAGCTTCCATTCAAAATTCCGGTCGGTAAAAAGTCATTGTAATTCTTTGGTACGTCCCACACAGCCTTTGACTTAGAACTTAGGAGAAGATCTTCATATTTGCATTCTGGTTTCGATTTGTTGATCACTAATTTGGGATTTGTGACTTGATAAAGGCTGCTGGCAAGATTCTCTTCCTTCAGGTGGTTGTAGTTGTAGGTGGTGTAGCAAGCAAAAAATTGGACTACAGCAACTAAAACTAGAGTGACGAACAGAGACGAGCTGAGCTGTAGATGGAGAAGCCTCTGACATGAAAACCATTTCGGCATTTGGGAACTGTACTATTAACTGTTCTTTATTATACAAGATTCTCTCACATGCTCACTGCAGAACTGAAACAAAGTGATTGTAGATAAATAACAAAGAAAAGTGTCACACGGACAGTTCAAAGTCATAAAAATAAGTTGGATATTTGTACATTATTTACAATCCAATTATGCGAATATATTTGTTCTATTAATATTTACGGCGCTATTTGGCAATATATTCCAAAAAAAAAAAATCCTACGAAATAAAATGAATGATTTATCGAAGAATAGATGTGAAGGGCTTTTGTCGTAATACTAAAGAGCTTACCGGAACTTGGAAATAAATCACATGAAAACTATTTATCTGTTATACTTGTGTACAATATTTTCCTATAGAGTGTGTACATCAACTATCAGACATCAGCATACATGTTGATTTATAACAATCATATCAATCCAACATCCTATATAATAAATTCCACGCCGTGTTTTTCTTCGACGAACTTCAAAATCGAAGTTTTAAGCTGTCATATTTTGTCAATATGGGGAACGTTGACATCTAATAATCTGTCCTAAAATCGATAGCTAATGTACTCTAGTGCGCGCTGATAGATTGAAAATAGTTTATTTTAATTTTTTGCTCTTTACACAAACTAAATTATTGCGGTATTCTTTATTTGAGTTAATTAACTATAATTTGCAAAACTTAAATTCTTTCAGTTAATTGTACATATTGTATTCCCGTTTTTAGTACACTCATACATTGTTAAGGTTTTTGAACATTTTATTGCAAACTAAAGCCTTTTTTAGGTATATTGTTTCAAATTCCAAAAACTAGTAAAGTACGAAAATGTTAAATATAATATTGTGCTAGATCATTTTATATTAAAATAATTAATTTTTATCAGTGTATTCGTGCTATGAAACGGAGACCACTAACTGTGGGTATAATCTTTATCGCAATAAATAGAACACATCCTGTATTATTTTATCACAACTGGAACAATAAAAGTAAATAACAATCGGTATTATTCCATTGCGGTGGTTTCTTTTTCTTCTAACATGTGTCTGAAGTTGCCCCAGTATTGTTTAAATAAAAAGCTGTGAACAAATCGATGTTACAAAAAAATCTGAAGTTTTTTGTAACACAAAAGATTATTATCACTCATGATCCAGTTTTATAGTAAAATTGCAGTAAAACATTTATACGACATCATTTATATCATCATATCTCTAATAAGTGCGGCGTTGTAATAAGATTCATTCAAAAGCGTAAGTTTAAAAGGCCCGCTATTTTCGGACTGGTAACTTGTGTCAATGTCACGTACAAATGTAAGTAAACAAACAATTTTATAATTGTAAATCACAAAATGTTACTTAGTTAAATATCGACTGTTTGTAAGCGAGTAACATTTTTGTATATTTAATAAGCACATAAAGCAATACCTTCGTTATTATGGCGCACAAGAAAATTGGGACCCGAAACGAATTAACCTGTAGACCGCTCGATTCATTGGAAGAAATTCAGGCATTTTTACAAAATCCACCTGCGTGGAGGACTTTATGCACAGATTTAGTTCCTCACAGTGAAAGTGTAGTGAGAAACATAAAAATAAATCCGTTTTTCGGCGAGAATTTACTCGAAACTCCACAAACGTTCTGTCATTATGATCCGGAAGCGGAGGAAGTCGAGCGCGAGGAACGTCGACGTCTACCAAAGACACTGGTTTGCCATGACATGGCTAATGGCTACCACGATGACAGGTGAGCTTGATGATTATAACACTACGTTAGACATTATAAGCAAACTCGACATGTCATTAATAATATTATTAATATTAATATTATTATTATAATTCATATTAAATAAACTTTGGCATTAAAATTATTAACCGTTAAAAAATATATATATGGGTTTGTTTATTTCTGGGGCTTCAAGTAGTTTGAATAAGGTACAATTTTCTCAACATCAATATAGATAAGAGAATATATTTTTTATTTTTATTTTATGTATATTTTTTTTAGTTTCATAGATGGCACCGGTAACTACACCGCCTATACGTTCTACAACTGGGGCGGCATCGATATATTCTGTTATTTCAGCCACCACTTCATCACCATCCCTCCCCTGGGCTGGATCAACGTCGCGCACGCTCACGGGGTTCAGGTTATCGGTAATTTGAACAACCCCATCACAAACGGCCCACTCGAGTCCGCGACTCTTTATATCCATCGATATATTTATTGTCTATGGCTTATTTTCATGTTTGTATTTGAGAAATGGTTGTAGCTAACAAAAATCT
This sequence comes from Danaus eresimus, assembly GCA_018231745.1. NCBI lineage: Eukaryota > Metazoa > Arthropoda > Insecta > Lepidoptera > Nymphalidae > Danaus > Danaus eresimus. The sequence goes on from DVQP01000578.1 coordinate 16,573, forward strand.
TACTACATCGGACGTACTCATTTAATTTTTTTTATTTGTAATAACACAGACCGTGTATGTAGAGGCAATGTCTCATTCTCGCCGACGCGTTTCATTCCGTAGCCCTGTTTTCTATGTAACTCGTATGCTTCCTCTCGTTCCATCAAACACTAATTCATCGCTCATTGAAAACTTAATTATTGACTATGTTTTTGTTATCATAAAGTTTTTGCCAGAGGTTTAATACGCGATAGCTTGAGTTTGCGTTTTAAATTTGTACGTAACAACCTATTAGCCTCGATTTTTATTACTCCTGGAATAGAATGGAAAAACTACTATATATACATATCTGTAAATATAGTATGAGTAAGTTCTCCAGTTTTTGTTTCTTGTGAAGGTACCGTTATAACGGAGTGGGCGGACGGGGTGGCCATGTGGGAAAGGCTGCTGTCGTCGGAGTCCGAGTGGCAGGACTTCGCCAGCATGCTGGTCGCCATCGCCAAGACCTTGAAGTTTGACGGATGGCTGCTGAACATAGAGAACAAGGTCACTGACCCACCAGAACCAGCACAGTAATCATAGTACTAGTGGCCCGGAGACGATTTATATATACCATCAACTCCATAATCAGTCACGTCTTTCTCTGATGCGACTTTCTGGCGTTTCTACTTTACAATAAAACTTCTGATGTCAGTAGCCTGTGGGTCGTCCCTGGTCTGCAGTGTTTCTTTTGGTCGCTCACCCGTCCCCCTGCGGCAGGTGTCGGACCCTCGCTCGTTGGTCCAGTTCGTTCGTCACCTGCACACCGCCCTCCACCAGGAGTTGCCGCACGCGGTGCTGCTGTGGTACGACAGTGTCACCATCGACGGTCATCTCTACTGGCAGAACGCTCTCAACGAGAAGAACAGGTCTGGGATAGGTTCCGATCATGAAAATATTTTCCGGCATTTCCAGATAAAACCAGTCAGTCTCGTGGTCTCGCCGTGTGGTAAGAACTCTCCGGGACATCAACAGGATTGTCGTTATAATTTTTTTAAAAACAACGACCGTATTTATTTCTTCGCAAGTCCTTAACATAGTTGGAAAGGTCGGCGGGTCATGGAGCAGCCTGTGCTCAGCGTGTTTATCATCGCAGGGCGTTCTTCGATGTGACGGACGGCCTGTTCACGAACTACTCGTGGAGCGTGTCCGACGTGGCGTCTAGCGTGCTGGAGGCCGGCGACCGCCTCACCGACCTCTACGTAGGAATAGACGTCTGGGGACGGAACTTCTACGGCGGCGGGCAGTTCAACACGCAGCAGGTAGGACGCGCAGGGCCGCCCGCCGCGGACACCTGCGGGCTGACGTAAACATACGACACCATGAGTACGCGCATTATTATTTAGCTCATGCGCACAGGATCGGATACGTTTCGATCCTGGCCAGTGTGAGGTCGCCACACCGTCACCCTGATCCTCGTCCTCAGGCGATCCAGGTGGCGTTTAATCAAGGTTGTTCGTTAGCGATATTCGCCCCGGCTTGGACGCACGAGGCTCTCTCCAACGACCAGGACAACGTCAACTGGGTGAAGGACGGGGAGGAGTTAGACAGCTACGACTGGTTCCTGCTCCGAGACCGCGCGCTCTGGAACAGCTTGTGGCCCTTCCTGAACACGAAGCTGCCGTGCCGGTTGCCATTCCAGACGTCCTGGTGCCGCGGCCAGGGAACGAGGAGGAGAATCTATGGAGAAGTATATATTTCTTCGATTATCAGGTCTCTCACTGGATGTAGGTATTTGTTAAACAGTTATGATCTGTACTGTGCCGTTTAAGTAGTAAGACGTTCGGGCAAAGTTGTTCAGTAGTGAGCCGTGTTACAGATTCCGTTCCGTTCTGTGTCACCTCCCGCATGTCGTTGTAAAGTTCACCCGTCTGCTTGGCAGGTAATATGTCCAGTTCCTTGGTACAATCTGCGACATATGCACTATCAGCCCAACTCGACCCTCGGACCTCACGGGTACTTACTGTCGACACAGGACAACATCAATCACCTCTCCAACTTGGGGTTGCTGAAGAACAGGCAGAGCATCCTCAGATACAGGAAATCCTTGGAACAGAGCAAGATGGAGCTGGAGGCGAACCCCGGCGACGTCGCCATGATCATCAAGGAAGACAGCTTTACGCGGCTGGACTCGGGTTCCCACAGAGACACATCGGCCGACAAGGATAGCGCCACGGACACGGAGAGGACCTCGGTGAAGACGAAGGTGAAGAACGCACTGAGGAACCTGTTCAAGATTAAAACAAGCAGAGGCAACAAGGACGGGCGAGAAGACGTCAGCCAGGCCAGCGACGGCACGGACGAGGCGGCGCGGGAGGCGGAGGAGTACCAGTCCTCGGGGCGTTCCATGGTGAGGATGTCACTCAACCTGAGGCTGGGCCGGACCACCAACAAGACCAGGTACTGCCTGGGCTACGTGTCCATGGAGAGAGAGTGTTTCGAGGTCTGCTACGAGGACAGCTTCATAGGCGGCTCGTGTCTGATGGTGCACCCGGCCGACGACGAGTACGAGGAACAGCGCACGTCCCGGCTCCTTCACTGTGACTTCCTGTGTGACGACACGCTGGTCGTGTGTGTGGTCACCAAGACCCTGGACGAGCACGACGACCAGTTCCTCAACATCAGACTGAGCCTGACGGACTGCGGAGCCGGCGGAAAAGTGGTGCTGGTGGGGAGGAGCCTCCCCGGCGGAGGCAAGGAGCCATCCGGGGCCGAGCTGGAGCAGGTGTTCCCGGTCAACGACGATGACGACTTCCCGGAACTACAGAAGTATCTGGTGCTGAACGAGCCCGGGTTCTACGTCCCCGTCGCCAACCCGTACGGGTGGAAGGTCAGGTGAGACTCGACACGGACAGATTATAGCTAAGGGAGGCTCGCCACTGCCACGGTCACCTGCACTCGCTACAGGCGACCGTCATGAAGCCCGTGTACGATGATAGAGGTGCTCGAGCTTGCGACGTTAAGCTGCGGTCGTGAGGCGCGCGGGGGCTCTCGTCCTGTCCATCAACCACTAAGTCGAGTCACTCTGTGATTTATCCCCCTATGTCTGCGCAGATACTACCGAGTCCGTGTCCCGGGGTGCCGCGTGCAGGCCGTCAGCTGTCGGACCGGCCTGCCCCTGGGGTCCGTGCTGCTGGGACACCTGGGAATCTGTACCATCAGGGACACGCGCGCCGACGATGTGAGCAAAGATTACATCACATCAGCGATGACGTCACAATAGCCTATAATAATTTTATATATATGTTATGACGTCATCCCGCGGCACAGCGCGGCCTACGTTACTGTCGAAGATAATAAACGTCACGCTAAGTTAGTAGGAAACATATTGTTTTTGTGTTTTCAGGCACCGACCACCTCGACCAGCTAGCGGCCTCGGGCGACCTGCTGGCGTTGTTATAGTTGTAGGTATTGGTACACGGTGTATTGAATTACGTATCATTTTGTATACCAAATAAAGTTTTATTGTAAAAAAAAACATCAAGACGAGAACATTAAATATATTTTGTTTTATTGACTTCCTCCATATACGGGACACATGTTTCAAGTCCATAGAAGGAAAAGCCCAGCACGGCGGCGAGCTGACGAGGAACGAAACGCACACCGGTAATGTGGTGAAGCAAAGCCGACGGTGGTGGTTACGTTAAACAAAGGAAATTCCCTCCACCGACAATGTTATTCTGCTACACTAGCTTACCCGCGACTAGCTTCACATAAAACTTATAAATTTTGCTAAACTTGAATATGCTGTGTTACGGAGCTTTAGAGTTTTCTGCAGGTCCTGGATAGTATGGCGTGTGTGAGTCAATGTTACGCGTGTAGCAAGGTACGTCTCATGTTACTAGCATTATATTAATACTCGGCTCCTGCTGCTGCCAGCGAGATGGAGCCCAGCCTCAAGTCCAGCCTTCCTTGATAACTCGGATATTTAAATCTCAAAAGAATTCTTGAGATTCGCTTAAAAAAATAAAGTATTGTTCACGTCAGCCAAAGGTTTCAGAGAAACTACGAAATTTGCTCAGACGTACATACATTGTAATAGAAATAGCCTTACTAATCTATATCTGTGACTAAATGATTGCCTTAGTGTGGTGTCAGGAGTGTCTGTTTCTTCCGCGGAGTCAGCAGCGCCCCTCGTTATATCATATGATGTATATGTTCAGGGCCAAGTGATAAATGCCGGCAGTACTTATTGCTAGGCATCACACTAGACAAGGAAGCTGCCTCGGGGAAGTTCTTTTAATGCTTACTATATGTATCACATAGAACTTGAGGACCTCGTGGGTTGGGTTTACAAAAACTTCCACAATGATTAATTTTGTGAATCTATGGAGTGCTGAGACGTTGAGTCTGAACGTAAATCATTTTATATTTTTTGGATAAAAATATTGTATTCTTCTATGTCGGATATGAATAGCTTGGAAGGTGAACTCCCGCCGTGGGCGACTGCTTCCTAACAAGCAAAACTTATTTGTCATGGACCTAGGTTCCTACGTTTGTTTATTTTTTGTGTATGTATAACTTTAATACAACCTTTCAATGTAACTGTTTCTACGATCAAAACAGATAGTATCTGTGAGTAACATTTTTAAAATGGTGTTTTTTTTAAATCTCGGTTGTATAACGAATGTTCCTGTGCTCAAAAGTTGTAGACATTTATATTAGTAT
>DVQP01000579.1:0-21249 GCA_018231745.1 Danaus eresimus
ATATTATTTTCATCACATTGTAATAATTATTCATATAACAAATACAATTTATATAATTATTTGATTTGTATTGATAATTAATAAATATTCCTTCATATACAATATCAGGAAATAAAAAAAAAAAAACTACCGATTCTGTATAGAAAATCATTATTATACTAATTTTTTCTACATATTTTATAATCTTGTAAATTTCATATATGCAGTTTGTGTAATATCTGATATAAAATGTTTACCTCCTGCTGTTGAAGGTGAGTTGAGTGACCTGTCCCTTCATTAGTATCTTGTAAAATGATAGAATGATTGCATACAATTTAAATATGATTTGGTCAAGTAAGGTATCATAACATCCGTCCCATTAATGACTTGGAGCTTGTATTACATAGTACTGTTGTGTGAACAAGTGCTGAGGGACAAAGATAGGAATAATTATTGAATAGATATATAGATTCATATACCTCTTATATATATATAAATATTATAAGGTCACTGAAATTGTAAAGAAATTTTTTGAAACAACATTTTTTTAAGTTTAGGTGTGTGAAGAATATTTATATCAGTATTTTTTAAATATATGTATGTATATATTAAATGTATTTTTGTATTTGTCTGTACTTGTGGCGACCGGTTCTTTTATATAGCGGCGCTTTACATAGAATGTCTTTAGTTGCGGCAGAGACGCCGTGGCGTACAGTTAGAAATGGGAACATTATTGAGATTTGCGATGCTTTTGTTAATAGCAGACAGCACTATGGTCAATTTTAGGGTGCTAGCCAGAGCAATGTCGTCCGTCGCTAAGGCTTTTGAGGCGAATGCTGTGGTCCCGGATGTTGTACCTAAGGCGCCGGAAGCGGAGGTTACGGTGAGTTGTTTAGTTAGTTAGTACTAACATTATAAAACTTAATATAATCACCATAGGTATAGGTTTCGGCTTTTATTGTAAATGTCACGGAGTGTAACCGTCAATTATTGTGAGGTTTTGATAACATGCAAAGTGATGAATGATAAAATTCCACAACGGAATTATCGATCGTGTGTCGCCGCGTTTTTTCTATATGAATAAATATATATGAAAGTCACCCGTGTGTTTTGTGCGGTGAAAGCTTGTATTCGATTTCACATTCGCAAAAGTCACAAAACAAATAAAGTTGGATTCGTCGAACACAAAGATAAACCCAGCCAAGCAATAGTTTCAATGTGCAGTATTTACTATTTATAAATGTGTCCTAAATTCCTAATGTCACATCAAGGCCAACGGAACGAGATAGTTTATGTAAACATATCTTAAAAACTTTCAAAAAAAATACAATTTTTATTGTTTGATTGCGATACAGCAATTATGTCAAAGATTTGTTCGAATGTTAAAACAAACGGAGACTTGAAAAAACCTAACGTTTTGAATCGTACAAGCGTTTAATTTTTTTTAAATAAGAATTCAAAATGATTATATTACCTAATTAAGTACGTCCAAACCTGTGACAAGTTTTCTGATTCCATTCAAGGTGAAGTACACCAGCGGTGTTGAAGTTAATTTCGGCAACGAGCTCACGCCGACCCAGGTGAAGGATGTGCCTAATGTGAAGTGGAACGCTGCGCCCGACTCCTACTACACCCTGGCTATGACTGGTGAGACATCGAATTGAGGATCGGACGCTCGATTACGAAATATAAACCAACGTACTTAAAATCAACAGACGAAAACATTAGAGATCTAATACTGAACATTTTATAAAACTACATACTCTGTCTGTCTGTCCGTGATCAGGGTTGTAGTAGTAATCCGAGAATGCTTGTGTCATTCAATCGAAAGACCTATCTCTAAATCTATGTTTAAACGAACTGGTCCGGTGTGATGCAAGTATGAACAGAACCATGAAGAGTGTTTAGACATTTGTTACTTTATAAAGAAAAATTGTATTTATATCTTCAATTTCATGAACCAATGCTTCTTATTGAAAATGTTGTTGATAACAAAAAAAAAACATTTTTCGCTCAAACCTGTCATGGACCGACAAATAATAAGACGGTTTGTCGTATGAGAGCAGATCCTTATTGATATGTATATATGCTGTCCACAGACCCTGATGCACCATCTCGCGCCGAGCCTCAATTCCGCGAGTGGCATCACTGGCTGGTAGGTAACATCCTCGGCGGAGACATATCCTCCGGCGAGGTCCTGTCGGCCTACGTCGGCTCTGGACCACCACCAGACACCGGCCTCCACAGATACGTGTTCCTCGTGTACAAACAGCCAGGCAAACTGAGCTTCGACGAGCCCAGGCTTCCTAACACGTGAGTGTCATCGCCACTTGGTCATTGATAGCGAATCGAGATTCTCATAGAGTCTGCCTGGTCTATTTTCAGATCTGGCGACAGGCGCGGCGGATTCTCCATCGCGAAGTTCGCAAAGAAGTACAACCTCGGCGAGCCGGTCGCCGGGAACTTCTACCAGGCCAAATACGACGATTACGTCCCCATACTGTACAAGCAGTTGGGCAACTGAGTTAGTTAATAAGGTCAAAAGTGATAGCATCTCCTAGTAATGTAAAATCCTCTCCCGTGCTGTTTGCAATCCATTCCCGGTTCATGCTTCACATATCACTCCGTCTCTGCTGTCATCGACGGTTCGTACTTTAATAGTGTTGAATAAAAAAGATCTTCCTCTTCCAAATAAATTCTTCATAACGATACGTTTGATTTATTTTTAACCAACTGCGTATACAGAGGACTGTCATAACTTAAATTGATGTTCATGTCTGTCTGTGGCACCTACAAATGGATAGACAGATTCTGATGTAGTTTTTCTCATTTGAAAGTCAAATTCCTTGCGGTACTTAGATATGTTTAGTAAATAACAAAGGGAGGGACTGTCAGCGCTTTTCGATAATTATGGAATATATTTTTTGTATGTGAATACTGAATCAAGTGCTTTATAACTGTTAGTGCAATAGTTAAATGATGATGATGCGTATAATTAAGTTATCCCTTTTGAATTTACCACAAAAAAAATTGTATATATAGATGTAGACTTGTGATGAGAGGCAATCTGTTTTAGAATTTAATATAAATAATATTGTAAACAACTTTAGACATACATATTTTCGCTGTCCGTTCTCTGTTCAATATATTATGTATTATGGTAAAAGTCAATTTAATTTCTTTATACATGAATCTCATATTGAAAAACTACAAGCACAACATAGTAGGAAGTAAACATACACTTTCAGTATAATTTTGGAATTATAAAGAAAATTTTCAAGAAAAACAAAAAATTATCATTCGACTACCTCATACATAAAGTATGAAAACAAATCTACCGATTGTCTTATAAGAAAGACTATCTGCAATAATATTAGATGGAAACAAAATAAAGAGGAGCTGTATTGACTGAAAGATGATTTGGCGGCGGGCGAGGTTTGGAGTCATGTGACGTATCGTAGCATGCTAAACATAGTTATTAATTTTTCTTTCTTTCTTTTCTTTAGTAAATATAAACAAAAAAGTGATTTACAAATAAGTTGCAATCGTTTAATTATTCTCTTTGAAAACGTCAGTTGTGTCTTTTAATTGAAGTGATAACTATATGAACACGACAATCTGTCCCATTAACGATAAGCCTTGTTTCTTAAAATATAGCATTAATCTTAAGTGATTTCACTAGCAGTGAGCCTAAGCAATTTGTTTACATGTACTTTTCTTGTATCAGAGCGTATATGTTAAAAAAATTGTGGGAGAAAGGTCATAACTATGTCAAGTGTTGTGTTAATAACTCGCTATTAATGGACTCGCCTAGTTACATTCAATTAGTATCTGGTTCTTATACTAGATGGCGTTGATAATAATTTTTATACGAATCCGGACAAGTTGTCAATTGGATAGATATTATGGCATGTATGTTTAGAAATTACGTGATTGCTAGAAGAGGGTCATGGTTTTCGAGTGTATGTATGTACATATATTTGTTTTTCTAAACGGCTTTTCGCATTTTTTATGCGTGGTATCAATAGATTAGATTCGCTGACATGAGAGTTACACTGGATACACCAATGTTGAAAAAACAATTAGGATTAACATTTTTGTCTTCAAAAAGTTATGTCGATGAACACATAACTTTGTTTTCTTTATCGGAGCTTGGGATATGATATATGAATACAACACATACGGATCTGAAATAATTTGACTGCAATGTAAATATATTTTTTTATTGTCGTTGGTTTTTTAACGTTTACTAATATAATAATATACATAACCTGTCGAAGCTCTCTTAGTCGGGTTACGAATGTATTTATAGGTACAATCGAAATTAGAGGTTATTAAAACTCGTAAAAACTACTGACCATATTAGACTGCATACCAAAAACAAAAGCCACTCGTACAATATTATCTTTGATTTTATAATCACAATAATCTTCCACCTCTCCGGCCACAATGCGTCCATCAATAAACTTAAAACATGCTTTGCGGTTTGTATCAGCAAACTATGACGTAATATTTTTATGCTGCTTCAACAGAAAATTTTATAAAGTGGCGCTAGAAGTGCAACAGATTATATTTAAATATAATTTTAGGCTTTAGATTAATTATATACAGATTATATGAATAATTATTATCAATAAAGATAAACTCAATAACACGTAAATAAATGTGATAATGTTAAAACAATCTTGTTAATTCACCAACACCTTTCTTATCCCGTGATAACCCACACACTTTCACGTTTTGTGTGATAATTAATTTCATTAATGATAAGAGAATAGAGCTTATTAAAACTTTTGCTTCGAATGATAAGGACGACGTGACTTAAAATACTAATTGCAATAAACGTTATATAGGAGACTCTAGAAAAATCTGCCAAACCTAGCTTTGGGCCTTACTAACTTTCTTTATCCGGAAAGCTTTATTTGCAGGACGTAATAATGGCGTATTTGTTAATACACATTATTAATATAATAACCAATAAAACTATGGACGTATATAAAGAACACAAAATGTGTATGTAATAATAATTTATTTATTATGTTTACACTCCCAAACTCTTATATAAAAGAGGGACGTAGTCGTCAAACTGCGCCTTGTAGAAGTTGCCGGCGACCGGTGCACCGAGGTTGTATTTTTCAGCAAATTTCTTCGTGGAGAAGGCAGCGCGCCCGTCAATTGATCTGATTAAATAAGTATTTTATAATCAATAAATATTATTATATTAATGACGTCAACGTAAACGGAATGTTATCTAAAATAATCAATCAAATGATCACGTGTCACTTAGAAAAATCCCATAACATGACAATATATTATATGTCTTAATCTTATTAAAATATAACGTGTCATTTACAGAACATTAAATTTATTTCAGAAATAAAAAACACCTACGTAATGCTGAAAACCCTCATAACTCAGTCGATTATTTTTACAAATTTACGCCGTTTTTAAAATCACTCCATCAAGCGCATTTATACATTCTTCTGAAATTGAAATATTTCCTTTGACATTGTCTTGTTTGACTTGACTTGTATGTATGAACAATGAGAAGTCCTCAATGTTCGTATGTGAAGACTGAAGACAATACTGACTTGTTGCCGAGCCTCTTTTCGTCGAAGGCCAGTTTGCCGGGCTGTTTGTACAGGATGTACACATATCTGTGGATGCCGGTGCCTTCCGGGGGACCGGAGCCGATGTACCCGGACAGCACCTCACCCTGAGCGACGTCGATCCCGGGAATGTTGACTACCAGCCAGTGATGCCACTCGCGGTAAACAAGCTCAGGGCCGTCGTAGTTGTCTGGATCTGTGGTGTTGATTGGTTAGTGATCATGTAGTTTTGATTATGATGTTTTTCTGTTCATAAGCTTTGAAAGTACGAATAGGCCATCTTGCTTTACATGTATTACATAGCCCACAATCATCTTATTAATTATCTGTCTTATCTCATTCGTACCAAGATTACTAATTAAAATATTTATTGCAAATTAATTTCTTGCTTCAATTTGGCTAGTATCTACTGAGAACTGAAATGGGTGTTGGTTTAGCTGTACAACGTGAAATTCTGACCAGTTATTAATTACCAGTAAATACTAAAGTGTAGAACGCGTCGGGATCGGCTTTATAGGAGACAGCGGGCTGGTCTTTGACTTTGGTCGGCGCAAGTTCATTGCCCAAATTAGCAGAAACACCGCTTTGATATTTCAGCTGAAATAAAATATTAAATTATTCTATATTACATTAATGTACACGAAAACATTACTCCAATACAGAAGACAGTAAATTTCTTTGGGTATAACGGTTTTTTCTTTCGTATTCTTGATTGATTATGTTTTAAGTGAAACTTTAAGCACATCAAAAATGTCACTTTTGTCTTCTATATTACAATGAATGAATATTAGAGTTACTGATTGTATTATATACAGCACGTACCTCAATCAATTCCTTGGGAGCAACCGGGGTGACATCTGGGACTATTTTACTGACTTCAAAAGCGTTAGCAACAGACATTTTTACTAGAAACAAAATATATACACATGTAAATTGAGCCGCGTAACAATCTATGTGAGAAGTTTGTTTGTGAAGCCTGTGTGAGTCTTTTTAAAATGTTATTGAAATATCTGGACGCATACACAACAAGTTCCTAAAAATGTTCGAAATGAGGATTGCCAGCACGGACAACTTGAACAACACCGGCGACCCAGACGACCTTCCTGTGAACTTTGATAATATAAGATTTAATATTTAAATCATTTTAATAAACTCACCTGGGCTTACGTTCGATGGTCGCGGCAAACTCGAGTCGACTGACCGACTGTAAAAAAATTTATTCGCCAACAAACATCGATAAGAAAATTCGTTAATTAGATTTGTTTCATAAATGATAACCCGCTGTTAAGAAGCGATTTAAAATATATGTTATCATCGATAATTATTACATCTTATAATAAATATTTTTGCTTCGTAATTATCACGATACTCTCAAATTACTTTAATTTTTTTATTTAATGGTTTAAAATTTTGATTTATTTTCATACTTTACCGATATTTACTTAATACATTTCTTATAATATTAGACATCATTTGTTATATTTAAGAAAAAATTATCGGTTGTGATACACATTGTTTGCTTTAAATGTTCATTTATTATTTAATATGTTAATCACTCAATGTAGAAGGAGTTGGTGCCGTTTCTTTAAACACCGACCGTTTCAATGAATAACGACCTCTGACTACACAATAAGCTAAAAGGTTTAGGATTTCTTAAAAAATACTCAATCGTTTTAATTGCGAAGATATTTCAGGAATCTCCTTCTATGGGAAAACTTCTAAGATGTGCCGGAAATTTACGATGATAGGGAGAATAACTACCCACAGATATTGGTTAAAAAATTACACGATGTTCAAACTATATTTAGTATAATTATAAGTTAAAGAGGTTTGCAAAAAAAAAGGTGTGAATTGATTATAAATATATATGAAAAATAACTGGCACGTAATTCTAATAGGTTCTATCTGTAAGCAAAATGTTTTTAACGTCATATAAAATGCGTGAGAAGGCATTCTCGGACGTTTAGTTTTGTAGGACACAATTTAAAGGACACGATCAAGATAAACAATTTATTATTTTTTTAAAACACACAACAATGTAACAATAACTATGATTACGAAGACGATATTTATAACACGTTACAGATGAATTAACATTAAAAAATCATAAATAGAAAACACGACATTATATCTCGAGATATCTTAAGAAAATAAAATTACCTATACATTTAATAATAAAATACTTAATGGCGTCTTTATATACTAAGATTAAAAAGCAGTTATAAAATGTATTACGGTATAAGACATGGTGTTCACACATTTCTTGTTGGTGTAAACTGTGTAGTTAGCGTGAATGGGTGTCAGTACGTTTACCACGGTACGTTTGCGTCATTACGCTACATACGAATTATATTTCGTTTAATTACGTAAATACTTTACGAACATCTATTAATGACTTTTTAAGGTTCCGTATGTAAAGACGGAGCAGAGCTGAAGTAGCTTTGGGAGTACGTCTTTTGATCTCAGTTCGCCAGACACGAGGTGAGCCCTTGCTTAGAGTCGGTCATGATGCATGTGACGCCCGTGCGCTCGCCGGCTCCTCTCTCACAATCCAGGCAAGCCACTTTCTGTTTAAGACACGCAGACAAATCTCACTAGTATAGAACACCAACACCTCTCGTTTATTTTTATACGACCCAATGATACTTGCTAAAGTTCTCGCAGTGATTATATTTCTTTATTTACATATTAAACTTAGGTTCTATTAAATAATATGATATATTCTCGTCGTTATGTACACACGAAACTGACCGACAATCAATCTTTATAAGATTGGTGGCATTTCATCAATCTTTGGATTCCATACATCATCAGTGCACTTTGGACTTTTGAAATCATATTCGCTTACATATAATTTACAAAGCCGAGGTCATCCCACACTGACCGCTCTCACACACAACTCTTCATTTTAATGCCAGTCAATGTGAACCGTTCGTATGTCAGGTCAGAATCTGATTATTTTATGGCCTTAATATTATTTTGTTAAAAAAAATCCATTAAAACGCCTTAAATTACAATACAAACGATCGAAACAGCACTCATATATAAGTTATGTAAACCACGGCAGTAAGGCGGTTAGTACCTGTACTGTAGTTACTATTAAACATACACGTTAAGCTCACATTCCCGGCCCTTCAGTCAGCTGATATATAAACACACTCTCTAAGAAGCTAAGTAAGGAATAATATTGTTAAAGGAATCTTTTATTTTATATTGTATGTGAAAGCTTTGAGTGAGATATATCAAGAGATGTCCAAGTCTTCAAAGTACAGCACTATAAGCTACGAAATAGTAAAAGAAAAGGCGAAAGGCTTTTATGTTGATGCATCAAACCACTTGGACGGTGGCGAACGCGCTGAAGGTGACTTTTTTGGGAGGTTCCGCACTGCACGTCCTCACTATCGGCCGCTTGTCGTTCTTCAGGACTGGCTTCAAGGTCACATCCTGGCTTCTGAAACGCCCTATAGTGTTACCGCTGCCGAGGTCACGCAACTTGTTCGTCAGCCCTGTTATTCTGTTCGAGAGGATGCTGTAATTCTTCTTGTCCTGCTTCTTGGGCTCGCTCAATTTCTTCGGTATTTCTAGACTTTGTAGAGACGTGAATTTCCTATGATCGGTGCTGAGGTTTCTCTTTATCTCCGGACTGAGTCGCGGCAGTCTCGGTCGCTGGAGGAAATTGTTGGGTCTGAAGGGCGTTGGAGTCAGTTTGGGCTGATCGCTGGTGAGCCGGAAGTATTGGGGCACTGGATCTATTCTTTGGGGCTTCTTTAGCGTGAGCGCCATCGCCATCTTGGTAGGCCGCGCGAGGCTGTCGAAGGCTGTCGTCGAAAACTGCGAGCGACTACCTCTCCACTCCTCCCTGTCGGATTCACAGCCGCTGTTGACTGAAACACGTTAAAATAAACAGTCAGATACAAACTATAACACTAGTGCATTCCTTACACAGTTAGTGCACGTATAAAACAAAAACGAATAATGTAGCTTAATCTTCGTGAAGCATTGTCACACAGATGTAGCCGTCCCAAACGGTCTCGAGGCCTACCAAGGCGACCGGTGGTATCATATAGTAGATGATGTGTCTGTTCGTCATTACATCACAAATGCAGTACATTAATTCAAGAGGCATTGTTTCCGCGCTGTGTCGCATACAGATCGCCCCGTGACCTAGACTCTAACGAGGTCTTTAAAAGGAAAATGTCATAACCTTCGACGGAACACCATTTTTCGATAATATTTTAAGAAGCAGTTTACATTTTCTTTACAGATCTCAGTTCGTGTCTCTTTGTACATGTTATTAATATAAATTACCTAGAAACGAGACAGTCCATAAAGAAATCGACCTAGAAGTTTAGTTCAAAAAATAAAATAAGTTAAACTGTGAGCTGTTTCCCAGTTTATATATTAATGTTTTTTACATATACCTACTTATGAGTTTGCAATGATATGTAACGCAAAGTGCTTTTCTTGTTTTAGAAAACGTAAAGTTGATTGTGATGCATAGAGAACTGACGAATTACACAAATAAGTGGTGTGAGATTCACAGGACACTTTAAGGATATGTTTTAACAAGATCGTTCTTGTAACGGAGATTTTTTTACTAAAAAATTACATTACTATTACTAGGACAATGTGCACTGTCTATATTAATGGTTTTCGAAACTTTTCTTGAGATATATAATGGTAGAGAAGTTTTTCTGACTGTTTTAAGCGAGTCAATATATATTAAATCTACTATCATTATATATTTAGCGTCATATGTGTATATATATATATTAATATAGGAGACGTGTTTCTGAAATGATCAACATTTTTATTACATTTGGTCCATAAACAAGTTTATGTGATATTTTATGCTTGACCCGGTCCTGACATCGCTGATAATAAATAAACTTATCTATGGACGTGTATTAAACATATTATTTGTTACAGAAACACTTGTATACGGTTTCCAAAACCACGTGAGTCTGATTTCATAATTAACACTTTATCAACACTCGCACCGATCCCAAATATTTTCTAGAAACTATTATTGACTTGGTTTTTATGAAATACATCCAAACTTCATTCATAATCTTCGCGTTTTTAATATACGTCTGTTTAAATACAGCCAAGTTGCTGGCATAACAATTATTGCAATATGGATTACTATTGTAAAACAATCGCCCATTACAGTTAAGTGTTCATAAAATTCGTAATAATAAATTAACAAATCATTTCCAACGGATGGCGTCAAAACGTTCAGTGTTTAAGTAATCGATGTAAGAACATACTAAAGACGACTAATAAATGTTCCCTTTTGTTCGAATCATTGAATAGGTTTAATAAAATTTAAACAAAGGCTGTGTTTGGTAATATAAAGTGCTAAAAATATTAGATTTATTTCAGACAAAGCCGGACGAGGGATATACAAAAAAAATTAACACTTCAAGCAAATTTGAAATTATATGGCGGCAAAAACAAAACATTATATAATGCTAAGACTGTAGTCGATTTTCATGAAATAAGGAATAAAATATTGCAATCGTTTTAAATTATATTCGACTCATATAGTATAAAGTTTTAGCTAGCTGGTAGTTCAGTAGGAATATAAGACGTAGCAAACGATCCTCGCGGGAACTGAACCCGCCCTTCATGCACGGCTTGTGTCACACAGATCACCTTACGCTGCCGAGTGTGATGTATTGAGAGCACCACTATACTGTTACTGCGATATTATCTCATTCATTTAGAAATAATTTGACTTTATCAGACTCCATGCAAGAGATAACCTCCGATTACTGTGAGATGATTACCGACCTAAACTTAATCTCAACCATTCCAAAATTATCTCATACAAAACCACACAGAGATTTCCGATACCATTATCACGTGGAATTGACAAAATAAAAGATACCTAGTTATATATAGAGGTGCGCTTTATATACTTTGATATGTATTTTGGGTTAATTATATCGATTCAACAGCTTTGTTCTTTATCGTAGGTATATAAAGTGAATACAGCCTGACGTTCTAACGGTATTTAGCCACTGAGATATATAGAAAACCAGGTGACATACACTAGCTGGCGATAGTCCAGGATACTAAAATATATCGAGTTAGCCCTTATCACACGTCTTTGCTCGTTATATATAACTTAACTTCGCTTTTTTAAACTGCATACATTTTTCAATAGTTCGATATTTTTTGGACTAATTTTATTTTAATAGTATTCGGTCGCTCTCGCATTTCTCAAGCCGTCCTTCTAATTAAGTTTAAATAAACATTATATGCCAACAATGTATTGATGTCATATCAAATACGAGTAACCTCGGTCGTATTTGACTTACCTAAACGTTTATCGTAAACGACTGACTAACGTCACCACTTTTTGGGACGTGCGTGTTTTAACAACGAATGCTTTTTCGACATTTAACATAAATAAACTAATAAAATTTGTTCTGAAACACATTGAAAGATTCTATCATTTTTATTTTAAAAAATACATTAAGACGTTAACTAAAAACATACTTTGTTAATTCCACAGATAATAAATGATTAATGACACGATTAGTATGAAATGATTAATGTTGTTTGTATCTATAGAGTTGTGCGTTACGGTTAAAAGCCACTTGGTTATTGTTTAACATGACCAGTGATTATTTGCAATTTACGCATAGCCTCTAATTACCGCATTCAGCTGTTTCGTCAAATGACAAAATGTTTGGGGTGAATGACACTTGAGACGGAGCCTCGATACCTAAGAATACAGTACATTAGAGATTCATCCTTGGGAGCATTATAAAAAACTGAATATATTAACACTTCTACACAACATATTCATGGATTAACAATTATAATAACATCGCGAATGCAAACATTTAAAATATCTATACATTTGTATAAAGTTGGTCCTCCAATGTAAGCTACGACGAACAATGCCTCTGTTAGCTAATTGTACATCTTCCCAACGGGCTGTGATACTTGTCTCTCGTTACGCAAAGTTACATAACTATCAAGATGCACAGTTCACTAACCTTTATTACTGATGGTCCACAGATTGCTGTTCGGGCTCGTTTTTTTCGTTTTGTTATCCCGAAACACGAGGATATCCGGGATCTTATTGTGCTTCTTGTTTTTGGGGGCCACGTCCGGCGACCTCTCAACGTTGACCCTCACAAATTCACCTTTCAATACTTTCGGCGTGTCCTTGTTCAATGGCGGCGGCGGCGGGGGCGCCTTCGTCTTTTTATGGAAGAGGCGTTTCTTCTCGGGTTTGTTTTGTATTTCTAGGTCGGTGTACATCGCTCCGTCTGCTTCGCCGTCTCTCAGCTCATTCCTCAAGCCGATCAAACTCAAGGGCTGTTCGTAGCGCGACGCCGAGCCTTTCTGCTGGACGGATATGTGTGTCACACCTTCGTTATCAACCGTCTGCAAATCGAATTCCGACTTTGTTTTACTCACGATAGTATAATCGTCCAAGTTGCTGATTTTGCTATTGTAACTGTCGCTTTTCTTTTTAACGAACAAACTGTCCGTGCTGTAGTGGTTGGCCGCGTTCTTCGTGAGTCTATTTCTCATTTTAAAATACTTGTAAGTGAAGTATATCCGCTTGAAGTCCTGTTCGTTCTGGAACCTCAGTGCGACGGCCTCCCTGCTGTGGTTCCTCGTGATGTAGAAGACCAGCGTGTTCTCGCAGTTGTTGTAACTCTCTATGTTGACGCAGTTCGTGATGTCGTCCACCGAGATGTTTTCCTGCCTCACTTTGTCGTAATCTTTGAGCTTCTTGTCATCGTCGCCCTCGTCTTTCTTCGTCAGCTGTAACTGATCCTTCTCGTTGAAGCCCACGGTAATGTTGAAGGTGTATGATGTTCTGTTGATGGCCGCTATGTCTATGTGCTGGTTGGTGTTGTGGAGCTTCTGTCTGGCGACTATCGCCGCCTGGCCTCCAGAGCGACTGCCCTTCTTCACAGTCATTATTGAACTGGAAAAGAATACATACAACTTTATGCTTTTCGACAAACGCAATGGATGGTTATTGTTAGTGCAAATATATCAAATCGGAATACATCTTTAGCGTGCTGATTCTTATTTATTAGCAAGTTGTATTGCCATAAACATTTACAGTAGAAAGTGAGAGCGCTCCGTGAGTCCATCGCCAGTATGAAATCGTTCGACTGCTGGCGTTCTATCATTTATTTACTCCACAATGTTTCACAAGACTTATAAGAACAAGAAAGACTGTTTAAAGAAAATACATTCAGAAAACGCTAAGAAAAATAAATGTAACTAAATAGTCTTATTTATATTTAGTTAATAAAAGAATCCTTTTCCCCAAAAACCGCATTAAATGAGACAAGGTAATTATTGTATTTACCATTCTTTTGAGATACAAAAAAATATTATAGAAATTTTGCGGATGCCCCGATCTTCGGTAAAAACGTAGTAGTAAGTAAGTAAGGAATTAGTTTCATGATTATTTTTTTTAAATCAATCGTTTTGATGACAATAAAAAAAGATCGTGTTCATAATAAAGCAATAAAATAAAACGAAACTGACATCCATAGAGAATTTATTTTATAGAGGTGTGACATACAGCACTACCCAAGCTTAAAGAAAACTCCCAATAAATAATAGAAGTAAACATAAAAAAAAAACAATTATTATTTATATATATAATTCTCAATTCCTATAAAGATGTTACGGAGAAAGCATTTTATACAAACAAAACAACGAACGAGACCGGACACGGGGAAACATCTGAATGTTCCTATCTCATTGTCTTTAAACAACATTAAGTTAGGGGAAGTAGCGATTAATAAAGTATTTAAAATGCGAAATTCAGTAGAAAGTCATGATGAAACCCAAAATATACTTTATATATAATTCTGAGGAAGTGTGTGTTCTGTGTTCAGGAAGAAAATCGTCGGAAGCAATAAAGTTATAAAATAATTTCGATTAGCTTGTGAGTTGAACCGAATACGGATATTGATACAAAAATAACTATTAATCTACTGTGCTTCCGACATTTGCTACGTTTCAATGAGACACGGAAAATTATTCGACTTCTATTATAACATACAAACACTTAGGGGACGGTTACTCCTTAGCGTCCCACTTAATTATTAATAAACCTAATCTCATATTAAAAGCCAGTTAAATCTTAACGGACATGTCCACTCTATCTAGATGGCCACAAACAAGTCCGTGGTAAACAATTGCCTTATTTATCGTGAACATCAGACATTCTCAGAGACATTTGTTCTGTCACAATGACGTTTTCACACGATTATACTCGTGTTTATGGTCTCTTAAATATTTAAAAAGAAATTCAAATTAAACAGCGATAATTACTTATAAAACGCTCGTTAAATATTTTATATTCTGTAATATATTATAAACAAACTCACAACTAAACTCATTATATATTAATTATCATAGTTTACAAGTTTAATCTGTTCAAGTACAACATGTAATATCAATTTAACCGCCAATTTTTTTTTATCAACATTTTTATTCACCTTCAAATAAATTTTCTTAAAATGGCGGACGAATAACTAAGAGAAATACGGATTACTAGTTGTTTTGATTATTTTTATCGATGTCTGTAAAGTTGGCGTTTAATTTCCTTTCGGTAAATAAAAATCGTGTTTTAATAAGTGAGCGAGACTTTTTTATTGCATTTCTTCAGCCTTAGCCTAGTGTCGTGGTGATATCAGAACTTAAAACGCAAGACTTTTATGGTCAGATGAAATGACTACA
The DNA here is from genome assembly GCA_018231745.1 of Danaus eresimus. Classification (NCBI taxonomy): domain Eukaryota; kingdom Metazoa; phylum Arthropoda; class Insecta; order Lepidoptera; family Nymphalidae; genus Danaus; species Danaus eresimus. The sequence goes on from DVQP01000579.1 coordinate 15,327, forward strand.
CTAGGCCAGTGGAGACATAAACGGAAACGAATTTAATATTATACAACCTTCTTCTTCCGAGTTTAAAAGTAAGGTTGTAAAAAAAATAATTCTATATCACCTTGTCCTACGCCCATATAGAGGGTGAGGCCGGAAGGAGTCCACCTTGACAATATTTTTATTAATCTTTAATTGCGAAAGTATAAATCCATTTGTAGCGTTTTTAGTGTTAAAACGCCATTTTTGATTTTAATTTAAACACATTTTTTTACTGATATAGTTCTACGTGCAGCGTGTTTGCGTCATTTAAACGGAAATTAGACAAAAATATATCAGTTTTACTTAAAATCAATACGCATGTTAATTATTTTATAACATAAAACTTTGGAACATCAATATGATTTAAGCTTATAGGCTTTGTTATAGGGCTCATTTTGCAACAAAAAACGCAGTACTTGCAGAACGAGAAATTTTTTAATTAAAAATAATGTGTCTTAATAACAAACATATGAGAAACACCTTTAACTTTCAGGTTAAGGTTAGGCTTGTATCACGTTGAGTAAAGCCTTTAGCTTACTTACAATCTATTAAAAATGAGGTTATGAACTGACAAGTATAATGAATTAATCAGACAAATGTCACCGGAGACGTTAGACGGTTCAAAGCAACATTACGCTATCGTTCAAAGTTTCCTATGATTAAGTATAGCGATATAAATGATATTTTCTAAATTGGCTCTAATCTTGTAATATAATGGGTGAATCAGGTACTTTCTCGACTATCTTCAAGATAGCATGTGAATGCACACACAATACACATTGTGCAATAACAAACTTGTATATGCGGCCGACATGTTTGATGACACGCACTATATGTTTACAATCCGGGCCCCGGCAACTGAATGTCATAATTTTGCAAACAATTCGAGTCTGTTAGTTTGTTGTTCTCGTTGACTTTGAACTCTCCTGTTAAAATATACACTTTAAATCTGTTTGTACGTCTGAAAGAAACGAGCAATTTTAATGTCTGGACAAATTAGCTGAGTGTTGCCATGTGTATGTAAATGCGTAAGTATTTACGACTCGAGAGACGGCTCACAGATAAAATATTGTTCACTTTATAATAAGATCTTATATGTTATGAATTGTCTGTTAATCAATACAGAGTGTAGTTGTCAGTTACATATAATGAAAAAGACATGAATTATGAGAAGTTTCATTTGAATTATTTTAAAAGACGTAAAGGTTTACGACAAAATGAAATAGTATAAAAAATATCATAACACTATCATCTGATTTTTTTTAAACATTGAAGGTAAAAACGAAAAATAACGTCACAATATTTTAGATTAGAAATCTCTGATGTTTGATCACTTCTTCAGGCGTGTTCTTATATTTATCACTCATTCGATACTTTCTCTAACTCACTTCAAGTAAGTCTTCCCGGCTGTCCGTCACACCGTTGTGTAAATTTGTTTTAAATTTGATTCAAATTGTCACATGGCACCTGTCCGTCAGCTAGCATTGCGGATACATATGGAGACTTTCACCGTCTCCTGTACCGAGCTTCCTCATTGAATAAAAGCAAAATAGTTTGTTTACTTATGTCTAGTGTTTCACCCAAAATATCAATTATATTTTTTTATATTGTTCCTTACTGGTTGTTGTTATGATAAAAGAAAAACATTTTCGAAAATTCGATAGTCTCAGTATAAAAAGCAATAAAATTATAATTATTTATGTAATAAATGTATTGAAATTGATTCACACGACACTGTCAGATCAGTTTAATTATTCCCTGTATCATATCGATGATTAACGACTAACAACCAATCCGAATAATTCTGATAGAAATACATGAAACAAAAAATTATTGAACATTCCCATCGGTGTGACATACCGTCGTATTTATTAATGTTAACAAGGCTATGTCCTGAAAGAGCCCCCAGTAACAGCTACGAACTAAACTGATGTGTACAGTGTTCTTAAACAAACCAAGAGTTATTTCTAACTCTCAAAATATATTAAAATAATTGGCGTTTAATTTTTTATTCTTTAGGGTTACCGACACGACGCGACACACATGACGGGGTTGTATATTACAGCAGATCCAGCTACACCTTCGAGAAAATTAAACTAAGCAACACGTTCGTTAAAAATTATAATAAAAAAGAAATCGTACTTAAAATATAAAAAAAAAAATTATATTCAGTCTCTAAAGGAATATGCAAAAAGGTTGTACATTAAACATAGATCCTCTGTGACCTACACGTATTAATAATATTTATCGTTATATTAGTGATTCTCAAATGTTTCTAATATTTTCTAATAAACCGTTTCCATTTAAACATTATAAACACATATAGATATATAATATTAGCATACAACATTAATAAATATTAACAAATTCTATGACAATTGATAAGATTTTCTTTATTACTGACAGTCGCAGACGCTATTTGTATTAAACCTGTTACATTTTGACATTAAGGATGTCAATGTGACTTTAGGCGTAGTTTCCAGTTTTGAAACGATTTCCATCGACATGCAAATATGCACGCCCATTTTGTTTTAAATTCAACTTCAACAATAAATTTCAATAATACATAATTTCTCTTCATTTTATATATTTAGAGAAAGCTAATTATATATGTGCTAACAGTAGTAATCGCTATGGAGATTATTTTATTGTTGATGTAGCTTTCAGAAATCTCCGTACATATAATTATTAATAATATTCAAATTTTTGATAAATTTAATGGGATCTAAACTATCCACATCTACGCGAACGTCCTCTTAAATCATGAACACAGTAAATGTCAACTTTTGATAAGTTACCAATCCTATGATTTTAGGTTTTAATTAAACATCTATTTGACGATCTTTTAATGTAACTGTATTAGAATAACTTCAACAGGAAGATGTGATAATGTTTGTTTACGAAATGTCTTCTGTAAATCATATCAAGTGGTGGATATTAAAATGATTTGAAAGCGCCATCTAACGGAGAGCATGTGACGACAGAGCAGGAAGCAAACCGCGCCTCACGTCGGAGGCAAATTGATGCGCTTTGCTCTTCGGTGGTCCGTTCCCAGCGGCGTAAGCGGCGTTTTTGCACTCAGCCCTTATATTTCATGGACAATCAACACATACGGAAGTTATGATGCAAATTTATTTTAAATCCCGAAAGCGATTTATACGTTTTACCGTTTGTTGCTCGTCTCGTTCTATGATTGTATACAGGTGTAAATAAGACATGCAGTGGACTTGTATCGAATATTTTTCATTTTGTTTAATGTTGGCCCACAAGGGAGACAAAACTCTGTATTGTGGAGTATTTAAGAAGAGTAAATGTAATTTAGAAAAATATTTAGCCAGAGAAACGTTGACTTTCATATATTTAACGAAGAATAATCGTCTTTTACAATAGAAGGTACGTAAGTTCAACAGCTTGGGTCTCGCGACAATAAGCGGTCAAGGGAAACCTGCGGTTTGAAACGCTCTGGAATAAGTTAAAACTAACTGGCTACGGCTAAAGATTTGTAAAAACATGTAGACTTTAACAAAAACCAGCTGAATATTTCTGATTTTATATTAAAAGATAATAAAATATTAATGTTTTTTATTAGACAAAAAGCCGAAATCAATTTATCTTGACTACAATTACAATAGAAAATAAAATATAGTAGTAATTTCGTCCTAATCACATTTTATTAGTGTACAGTGTGTCTGAGTGTTTGTTTTGTCAGCGGACACGTCATTAGAGGTTCAATTTGAGCTTAGGTTATCGACAAGTCATCTTCACAAACAGATGTGGACTGCCTGAAGTTAGCCAACCTCATATACTGTGTTACAATCCATGTCGCTCGTGAATATTTTCGAGGCTTGTTTTAAAGGTGACGGTAATATTATTTTAATTCAATTAATATACGTGTTTATTGTATATATTGACCGAGCCTTATATCCGGGGGTCAGGGTCTGTTCGAGCTCGGTAACATGACATAATAAAAATTCTTCTTCTATCGGACGTAACGTTAAGTTGTTTATTCGCCCGGCACTTCCCCGCCGGCATGTCCTTCTGTTTTGTGCTGTACCTTGTTTTTATTTGCGGCGATTAAATTACTCAAAAGTTTTTCCTTATGACCTCTGTCACGAGTACATCATAGCAAAAGCGTTAAACATAAAAAGAATTCGAAGATAGACAGACTTCATATAGTTTCCGTTTCAAAGAAATGTTAGATTTATCAGCAGAACTAATTCTGATACAACAAACAGACGGAACATAAATAATGGAATATTGATTACATGTTATTTTTTTTATCTTGGTTTATTAAACTTGATTCTAAAATACTCTAATACAATTTCCTTTTATTGTTCCATGAATATAATAAACATCAATTTAACTACTTATTTATATATATATATGGCTACATTCACACTGGAAGACTATGTAAATAAGTATAATAAATCGAAGGCTGTACTGACGGGTGTCATCTTCACACACATGTCATAATTGAAAGAAGGTTATATATGATGTTAAAAGCTATATATATTTTTTAAGTTATATTTTTGATATTAATCTGTAAACAACTTCAAAGAACATGTTGTATTGATAATTAAATAAAAATTGTCTTTTGTTTTCGTTTTAATAAGACACATTATATTAGACACATAGTTTTATAATTGTATTTAACTCAACAATCATATATTATATTGAAACCTCTTAGTCAGAATGACCTCTTTGGTGTAACCATACAGCCAATAGATTGTTTATAATGTAAATATGTTGTGATTTATTTGTTAAGAAACATATTCTTCAGAATCCTACCTTCCAAGTGGTAACACCTCTTCGTTTTCCTTTGAAATATCAAACAGACAAATGTTTTCGTAGACCGGCCTCAATTATTTTTTTTCACTATATATGAAAAATTTTATAAAATTAAGTATAAAAATCTATTTTTCTCATATACCTAGCATTGTCAGAACATTGTGTGATTGTGTTAATTAATTAAACAAACACTTAGGCGAAAGCGTAGCATTTGACGAACTCGCAGTGATCTCTACATTATGGCAGACATGAAACGTGGGAGATGTTATTGTTGCCATGTGAGATTGTATTTACGGGGGCCATTCAGAATCTTTCTCTATTGTTATAAAATGTCAAATCTAGGCTGCATAGTGATACAGGGAAACAGCGAGAGCGTGTCTAAAGTAATGCCATTACATTAAGCAAATAACAAAATATTTAGGTGCTATTTGTTTATTGGTTTGAAGCGATTTTAATTCGCAATACCTATAGAGGTTCCACTTAATCGCTACTATGAAAGTTCAGCCGTTTTTTTGATTCAAACAAGACATAAGCGGCTTTTAACAGCCTTCGTCATTGATTGAACATTTAGTAGTTAGTGCTCAGCGGTTCATAAAAGGCATGGAATCTATTCGTTTACTATCTCATTACGAAGGAACCGAATGTCACGTCGTACGTGACGATAAGGAGCGCGTGAAATAACACGCAGCGATTTGTTAGTAAGATAATATATGTATATATCGTTTCATGTCTCCCATTCTCAAATTGTACAGAAATTTATATCGGAATTTATGATTGGTTTCATGTACATACATATGTTTATTTGATAAAGAACCAACAAAACTTCATTCGGCTCTTATCTTCCGGTCCTCGCAGTCATTACTCAGGACGGCTCACCGTCCGTGTCTATTCAAACACAGGCTCTATTCTCTTCAAGTAAAACAAACATAATTGTTTTCCTTTTTATAATTCCCCCGCGTCAAATTTCCCATGGGCTCCGGTGTTATATAAAGTAATTAATGGCAGATTACTTTCACAACGAAAGTCCAATACGATTCCGGTCTTGAACGGTGACGTAATGAAAATACTACCAATACATGAAAAGATATAGTTACATTGGCATATATATATATATATA
>DVQP01000580.1:0-21231 GCA_018231745.1 Danaus eresimus
ACGAAGGCAGCGCCCAACCTATTAATTAATTTAATAATGTTTGTTATTTAATGTGAATACTTAAACAGGGTCAATGATTGCGTTAAACGGGCCATTCTTTTGGTTAATGCAATCGCGTGTTAAGGGTTTACGAGCGCGGTCAACAATTTGATGGATGGCCAGTCTCACTTATCTAATGAACATTGCACCTGGATTTTGAAAAAATATTTGATTTAGTTTTAATTTATATATTATTAGTAACAATTACTTAGTATTAATGTATTATTTTTTTCATTCAATAAGAAATCTTTGTACAGTTAATTTTCTACTGTAGGTGTATCGCGTCTTATTAGAAGACTCAATACGCATTGAGTTGAACTTAGAAAGAAGTAAATAAGTCTCAGCTAATTAAATTTTAAAATATATGTCTTATATATCATTTAGATGATTTTTATATCTAAGTGCGTTTACAAATAAAATTGTATGGCTAAAAACAAATATTTGCAATCATAAATAAAACTATAAATTTTGTATCTCTGTTCTAACAAGGCCAAAACAATGTCTGTCACATACAGACATCCTGTGATATAACGGATTTAACAGAATATAACGTAATTGTTAATTATGTCCATTATATTAAAACGTAATGGTTAATAACATTACGTGTGCACGACGTCTTGTAACACGAAATATGATTAAATTGTTAGCAGAGCAAACTTTCATGTTAGTCTTTTTAATTGAAAAAAGTAGAGCATGTGCCGTGGAAGTGATTTTTTGTTTAGTTAGAATACAACTCATTAAATTAATAGAAATAAAGTAATATTTTTTTACATATTGTGCTTGTCGTGAATAATCTTCTCGTTATATATTTGATTCCAGTACACAGAGTGATCTCAGAATTAGTTGAATTCTCGTTGGGAATCATCGGAGCCGTTTGTTAATTAATCCGTTAACGAAATTAAACTTGTCACTTAAATATCTGTTTGTAAGTAAACAGTGAAGATTTAATGAATTCGTTTAGTTGTATCTTCAACGGATCCGATCTTCACGCTTTTAGTTAAAACACGCGATTAATAAATTACTTGTAAATTAAATAAAGTGAAACGAATGAATTATCTAATTATTTATTTAAAGGGATTCCCTTCGACTTCTTATAATACTTGAGTCATAGTTTTTGCGTCTCCCGGGAATATTTCCTTTCTTTATTGGAAAGCTGTAATATAACCGTCTCGTATGATGTAGAGTTTTTTAATAATCGATTTAGTTAAAGTGTGATAAAGTTACAAAAATATATATGATTATATGCACATTGCTACGTCAAAGCTGGTCTAAAGTGGCAGCTGAATATAAAAATATTGTTTGCTAAACATACAAGGGTCTATGTTATATTTTAACACTGAAAGCCATTAGGACTGTAATTAAGCCAAGGTCAAGTGATCTTGATTATGCTGTGTAGTTATTACATGAAATAATATTATTGGAAATATTTTTTAAAAGTCCGCCGGAGACATTGCTGGACCTCTAATTACGGCTGATATTTATTGCGGACAGAGATTGGAGTCCGGTCGCCCCCTGGAGCTATGCCTCCTGAGGTCTGCGGTTAATTATCGTGATTAATAAGAGGTCGGGAGGTCAAGAATTACGGAATTAAAGAAAACTTTCTCACGTTTAATGTTTATGTTTGAATATTAGACAGGATCTAGCCTGTTGGTTATATTATTTATTAATAATAATGCCATAACCATTTAACGGTATATCATTTGGACGAAGGGAAAGGAAATGTTGAGTTATATTATTTAAATAACATAAAAGTCAAGTAAAATCCACTTAAAGACAATCTTATAATGAGAAAGTTTATGAGAATATGTACGTGTGTATATGTTATGTTAAATGTAACTCGAACACAAAGGTATTCTATCGTAGTTATCAGAAAACAGAATGGTATACGGCTGTTATTTTTTATTTAGCAATAAAAATGTCCCGTGAAGTCTCTTGGACCGGCTATAAATAAATTTTCATTCCGCATATAAATGATATAATGTTATCTCGGTAACGTCTCGTCTCGGGTAACACGTTTATTATAAATACGCGATGCACAAAATAATTAACGTTTACAAACGAAAATTGAAACAGGAAAATGGTCGAACATCCTTACAATATTTTCCTTTGCTAGCATCAAATTCGTGGCGATTTTTAGAACCTATTATAGGCTTTATCCCATCGATATAAGGATCAAAATATGATTTATCTCAGTATAATCCAATACATCTTATCTTTGATGTAACAAGGTCCAGAATCGCTCAACTCTCAAACGTAATGCTCTATGAATTATGTAACATTCTATTTTGTTTGGTGTCGAAGTTGTGTTTTTTGGGAGAAGGCTTCAAGCTTTAATATGATTAATAATAATAATGTATTAATATATAAAGAGATAACGAAATAAATTCCTCAACTTATTCATATTTATGTAAAGCATCAACGAATGAAGTGAAAAGTTGAGTTCCTTCATCAGTTTTATAACTGTGATTAAACTTGTCGGAATATTTTACATTCTTTACTTTCATTGTTAGTTAAGTCTGGTACTGACGATCGAACCTACAGTACCGCGTATTTTACCGGAAAACATTAATTAGTATCATTTGTTGTACAAAAGTTTTGCTATTTTACATCAAGTTCCTTTTTTAATATGTGCTAAAAAAAATGTATGTAAGAAGAAAATTTAATTATTAATTATACCTTTTCTCTTTCCTCTTTTTGACCGTTTTCATTCTACATATATATTTTTTGAAAATCCAAATTTAATCATCTATATATATCGCGACGCTCGTAGCTCACTGTTACATCCGATTTCAATAACAACTTGATGTGAATGTATAAATAATTTTATTATTATATATATTTTTTATTTGACCGATTTTATATTTACAATCGTAAATCGGCTTAACGTTGATCTGCGCAATAACATCCAGCTCTCAGAGGCTTACAGTTGAACCTTATCGAATATCGTAATAAAGTTATGAATTAAACTTATAATTTTATCATAAAAATGTATATTTTTAGTTACCGATACAGAAAACTATATTATTTCATGATTATTTTTATTGATATCGAAGCTGCAAAAGGGTGACGAGGGATTGAAATAGAATTGAGGGGATTTTTCTTTTAAATTATATTTATCAAGTGTCTGTCAATATTAAGGATAAAACTATGATATCCGAACGTACACATCATCACATGCTCCGAATCGGATTCAATCCGACAACTCTATTTTCAATCCGCTCAACCCGAATGCATTGTTTGTCTTCCAAATGCTCACTCAAATCCGTTGTCTGTATGGAATGTCGCAATGTTTTTAACAACCGTACTCAGTGATGGGGACTGCTCAGTTTATCCTAACAAATTAGGATGCATACAGATCGATGTCCAGTTGTGACAGAATTATTATATTTATTATTATGGCTCTTATATGTAGAAATATGTCAAATGTCGTTAGATAAGTAACAACAAGTGTTCCTATTCCCATCTCCACTGACCGTGATCACGGTTGCTGAAATGTAACCGTAACGTCCGGATTACGTAGCTTTTTACAGAAGTGTTCATATTTGTGTGTATTTTTTATGGAATCTATAAAAAGTTTTATATTGCGAATAGAATTTGAAGTGGCGATCAAAAGTTTTCGAACCAGCCGGAGATGTAGCATTTTTTTAAGATTCTTCCTTAAGCCACTTTTTTAACGTGTAAAGTTTTTTATTATATCAACTATAAATAAAATGGTCTAAACTAGAGTGACGCTCGTCAGTTGTCAACATTGAATCGTAATTGTATTTTCGCTCCAATAAACATTAATGAGTTTGCTTCTTCACGGATTTCTAGTAAACAGACATATAGTAAACATAAAAGTTGAAATAACTCTGTTATGAGCCATTGTTATCAGAAATTAGCCAAGAAGAGTTAGAAAGTAATTGCTACGAAGTAAGACTCCGTATTATAATATATTTAATATGTATATATGTTTTTCTCAAACTGCAAGTTGAGCATTAAACAGGCTTCTTAACTAAAAACTACATTGTGTCATTATTAATTATGAAATTCACTTTGCGGACTCGTTATTACAAATCATTCAGCGACTGACTTTTTGGTAATGTGTTGACTATGTAACGCGAATACAATCAATCCCCTATATTAAATATGAGATTACTTAACATAGATAACAAATAACAATCAAAATGATTATATTTTAATAAAAAATCAGACGGTGACATCAAAACAATTTAAGGGCGTGATACACTTTCGTTTATCCGTAGTAAATAGTGTTACCAATGAAATTTTGTTATACGGAATTTATAAAAGCAAATTAGGCATTTTAGCATTTTTTATCGTTTGTTTGAGTCATAAAGAAGATGAAAGGGGACTGCCGGAGATTGATTGTAAATTTTAATATAGAAAAATATTATGAGCAAGTTTCTTTTAGGGAAAATAATAAATAAGTAAATATGTACTTTATATTTTTGTTTTAAGTACAACTACGAGTAGGTTCTGTGATTAGGTAAAGATAGAATTGTCAGTCACTGAGCCTCATAAATAAAATGATTGAGATACTTACTTTGTAGAGGATTTCTGTTATGTTGAAGAATTGTTTTAATATACATAACGTCTATATATTTTTTTAACCATTCTATGTTTTTTAAACAACGCCGAACTAAAGACCGATATTTAATTTAATAATAGTCTGGACTCTCATTGTATTTTCGTAATCATGTTTTTTTACGTCTTACAAGAGAAAATAAGCGTTACAAGATATTTAAAAAATATTTCATCAAATTTACTTTCCCTCCAGAAAATTCCTGAACATAATTAACCATATTTATATTTAGCTTATTTACAAAAATTGTATATTTATTTTTATTTTCAGAAAATTTTTTATAAAAAAAAACTTAGGTCGAGGTATCTAGTGGATTCATTTTAATTCATATTATGGATGTAGATTGAAAAACTTGAAATAACCAATTAATATACAGAGGATTTGCATTTGATTGTACCGACGTTTGAGTTTGGTCCGGTTTAAACAAAAACCTTTCTTCTATCTTTTCGCTTATCATATTAATCGTGAGTACAAATTCAATTATATCGCGAGTTCTGTTCTCGGAAGTGTAGGATTTAATATTATCGTGACGTCATTAAAGCAACCATTACATGAGGAATGGCACATTATTTTTTCATTTTCCCAAAAATAATTCTCGGAGAGGACAAAATAGAGGCAGGATGGAAATGCGTCGTGGCAGATTTATGGGGGGATATTTCATCCCGTCCGCTCAGCCTCCGCCCAATAACCCCCCTCCCCCTCGATAGGGCGATTGCACACTATATTAATGTAGTATCAATATGTTTTATAGTCCGTAAACTAAAAACATAGTTGGAGATGTAATTCTATCTCCTACATGTGGTACATTTAGCTGTATTTATATTTGTTTGTTGGAATGAAATTGAGGAATGTTAAATAATGCCCGTAAATGTATTGTGTGAGATATATTGATGAGTTCGTGAATCGTATTGATATACAAGCAGTTGAACACATTTAGTTATTATTTATATTGAGACGCTTATAATATTCTCCTTGTTAATTTTGTCCACTAAAAGCATTTTTGTGTGCACCGAGCTGGTGATATTTATCTTTTCGATATTGTGTTATTTATTAAACTACATTTTGTTTATTTCAGGTAATATTTATGACGTCTTTGTTAGGTATCGGTGAATTGTATCCCCCCAACGTCCCCCAACGACCCCCGACCCCAGACTAAATTGGCCCCGTAAGAAATTTATTAGGTATTCTATCAAAACTACAATCCCATTAGCGATTTGTCACGTGATTGCTCTCCATATTGTTTTTTTCGTTTCAATAGATAACGTAATTTTGGATAAACTTTGATTTGATGTTCCCATTAAGGGCTCAAACTTTTTTGTTATCTGATCAAAATAATGGATTTTAACTTTAAAAAGACTCCGAAATATTCGGGCCTTGAATCAGTTATAATTTCTTTTTAACATGTTTGTCAATACAATTTGAAAACTAATAATATATATATTATTTTTATGTTTCGTTAGAGGTGTATTGATCATATATTTCTATGTGAGCACATTTCTCGCCAGTGGCCGGTCGTTCGGAAAAAAAGTGTATCGAAACTCCTTCGCTCGCATCATGTCTGCAGAGACTTCGTTTTTTATATTTTTGCATATAAATGCATCGTCTGCTATCGACTTTGGAATGAAAAGAAAAAAATTAAATGAAAATTATAACTTTTCTATATGAATACGGTTTAAGCTATTTCACTTTAAACTTGATAAGCAATAATATATTTGTTTTATTAACAAATGAATGAATGAAAAGAATTTATCAAAATAACTTTGTCAATTAGTCTATAGTTAAGGCTGTTTTATGATAAACCTTCGCTAAAGTCATAATTCGAAACGGAACGTAAGGATTTAATCAAAAATATTATTATTATATTCGATAAGTACGTTTGTGTTTGAAGCTTCTCTGTTCCTGAATTAAGATGAATCTGAAAGCCGAGAGTAAATTTAACAGATATCGATTAACGAGTCATCTATTCAGATATTATACGTATTACATGGTTGTATATATCCTTGAAGCCTGATTGTATTTTAAATAATATAGTATTTACATTTGCTTACGTAAGCTGGTTTTATTAGTACTATTTATGAAATTTTCAGCTTCACTTCTTTACCAACAAATCTACTGAAATTTGTTGTAAAATAATCAAAATCTTATACAATAATACTTTTTGCAGAACTTAGAAGAACGGGAGAAGCGACATTCGAGCCATAAGGAGCAATTGGCAAGGGAGCAGCGTTATCTCCGACGGAGACTGGCTCAGCTTCGGACGAGCAGAGATGTTAGAATTGATAACAGCATGCACGCCACCAGGGCTGATTCGCTGTCCTCGTTGGAGTCTTCTTCCGGAGTCTCCACGGAAAGGTCGCCGTCCAGCGTCTCAGAGAGCGGTGAGTCACAGTTTGATTGTACAAATGAACACCAAGCATCATCAGTCTGGAATTTTTTATGAGCAAGGTGACAAACGAGCATATGGCCTACTTGACGGGAAATAGTCAACGTCCCCCGTAGACATCCGCAACATAAGAGATGTTGCAGATGCGTTGCAAACCTTCGTTATTGAGGAAGAGGGAGGGGTGAGAGTAAGGTAATGGCAGGAAAGGGTGAGAACAGTAAGAGAACAACCGCCTTTCTGTGATCGGACAAAATGCAGCCATTAAAGGCTACTTCACGCCGATCTTCTGTGCGAGTGTGGTACTTCCTTTTTCGAGCTGGTCCATGTTCGATCTGTAGTAACTGACCGCAGCTAGGAATGACCAACCACCTTGAAAATGAATGTAGATGATAGCCTACGACTAAATCTACTTCTCTCTCAATATCTACCTCAACTCTTAGGCCTTTTAAGTCCAGAGTACTGACTAGGTCCTAAGTCCATCTAGTGGACGATCTAACTTCATTTATGTAGGTAAATGCGACTTGTTCATATTCAACTTGTGATCAGTCACGCTATGCTCGCGCTGTCCTGCTGATGTTGAAAATGTCTAACTTTTTGAGTATGTCGGTGGTATGGATGTCTGTTTTTATTTCAAGTGAAATTTGCAGAACTGATTTAGATGAAACTTGCAGTCATTTAACTTAGACGTCAGAATAAAATGTATTTGGTATCAAGATTCGTATCACTTTCTGTCACGTCATCATCTTTTACAAAGACGAAATTTACGCAATTTCTCTAAACCCAATTCCGAAATCTACACTTAATCGCGTGCATAAACTACTAACTAAAGTAATCCTTGCGGATGCAAAGCTCTTTATCCATCTGATGTGATTTAATCGTATGTTTGCCACTAAAACCATTTCGAAGCTAAATTTCAAGTAACACCAATTAAACATTCCTGCTATCTGGATGCCATAAAGGGCTAAACAATTGTCAGTGTCGGTGGTATGCGAAACAATACATAATAGGCGAATGTCACATTTCATTGTTATCATACACTGCCTCACTCACAAAGGATCCATAAGCTTGGACCAGGATTGACTCGGCCGCTTCGTGGTTGCGGTTTTAAGTTTAATATTAAATAAGAAGATATATATTCTTCTTAAATAGAATATATTTTTACATAAATAACAGTTATAATTTGATAAATTTACTGGTTTAATATTAGTGTGGAAGTGAAAAAAGATCCTGGATACACGTTATCATTTTATCAAATATATTAGCGCAATACATGTCACTGTTTTAAATGATCTTAAATGATTTTAGTAATGACTTAAATTCTCTAAAATATTGTATGTATTATTTGCTCCCTAGCCATTAATGCTCAGTAAACAACTGGTATCACCATCTAATACATTGAATCCCGTGACTTTAGTCCCAAAAGCTCATATTGAGGACACAATTGGATTCTTTGTACTCGACCTCTGGTATTGTTTAACTTTGTCCGTTAAATTATTTAACTGTCTTCGATTAAACCTCGCAATGACACACTCTTAGTGATACAACATATAAAGCTGGTTTTGGATAAAAATACGTTTTTCACGAGTTTAAGAAGATATAAATATCAAAGTATATATATAATAAAAATGAATTTAAACTTGAAGAACAACATTTAACTTTGAGCTATATATATTAATTATAACTAAAATCACAATCGCAAAGTTCAGAGATTGTACAACATTGTTTTGGTACAAAAAATATTTCGTCGTCACGTGTCATAAATACCGAAAAACAATATGAAAGACGTCTCTGACGCACAGATATCTACAACATTTTATATGGTGATGCGGGCCTCGTAAAAAAAATATTTGCATCTCTATTGTATAGGGAAAGCTAGCCATAAACTTAATAGGCCTTTTAGTAACGGCTCTTCGACTATACCGTTTAACATTTACATTGAATGAAAGGAAAATATACCAAAATATAAAATTATGTGTCTTTTAATATAAAGCATCACAATGTTTTGTATTTTGTTATAATAATTAAAAAAACTCAGCAGGAGACGATTTTTGGCTTAGAAATATCAAGTGTAAGTTGATAACTGAAGACGATGGTATATCAGACACCGTACGGATGCATAGGAGACGGTGGCATATCATTATTCATTTAATAAATTATTAGGTTCAGGGAAATCGAGAAACAAAAATAATTTTGCCGTCTGTAAACTTCGTCCCCTTATAATGATAACATTCGTATTTACTTCACCGAGTGCATTTGGTTTTATCGTCTATCACAAAAGGATTTTTTTGTAATGTCATTAGAGACTTCCCATTCATGTATTTTCCGTAACTGGTGATTCTAAATCTTTGGGAAATTTTGCATAGATTATTTTTCCATTGAAAAGTCTTAATAACTTAAAGAGCCTTAAAATAGTCATCTTTGGATGAAATTGTTTCGGAAGATTGATTTTTTCACTACTCCATTGGAAATGTTTTAAATGTTTTAAGTTGCCCAGAATTCCGGTTACTTCAAAGTGATCATAACGTCCAGAAAAATGTATAATAATAAAGTAGGCGCAGTAACATCCAGAAAACAGGCATACACAGCACCACCCTGCCTGTTTGTCCGTATATTGACAGATAAACAAAAAAATATCCTCCGAATTCCGTCTTTACTGATTGCGTTACGGAACAGCCCTGGAAATATTAAAAATTTTCCATCTGGTGGATGTTTGATGGTCCATTTACAAACGAATGGCCGTTATTTTAAGGAAGATTTAGGCTGACTTATTTTTGCCCAAAAATGCAACCGGTACATTTTTACGTCTCCTGACAGCTCACACTCACATCCATGATATTTTATCTCTGGAGTTAATATTGAACATTATATTAATTGATTTACTATAATCAAACAGAATGTTAACCTTGTTTCATTCCAGTCCAATAAATCCGGTTAAAAATTTGACTATCTATTAATAATTTCAGATACGTTTCGACGATAATTCAATTGCCTATATTAATAACATATTTATTAAAGTAAAATATTGTAAGTTTTACATTATAAAACATGTAATTTCACCCGGATATGCTCATAGTTTTTGCGAAATCAGTGCGCAATAGTTCTATTTTGGATAAAATTACACTACAAGGCCAATAGATTACGCTGCCATGTCTTTTTTATTTAAGAGCACATTATTATTTTTGGCCTAAATCAAAACCCCTTAAAAATAAACTAACGAAACCTTGGATAGTAACTAGTGAAACAAATCACAGTCATTTACCGCATTGCGTTGTCGTTAGTGAAAATTTACATAACTGGCGATGATACCTCCTATGGCGATTAATTATTTAAACATAAAAAATTAAGTTCAATTTAAACCAGGTCATCAATTTTATAACAAAAGCATAGAAACTCTGTCTTTATACACAATTAATACTAGAATACATGTCGTACATATCACGTGGACTATAAAAGACAATCGTGGAAACTAAATTTCCGAAAAGGCAACAGAAGTCTTTCACACGGAAACGTAAACATTGCTTATAGATTACGCCAGGCGGTGATAAGCCTTCCGTGTTCGTCTGTTATCAGGATTAGGGGTTTGTGGGGGTTGGGGGGGGGTTGTCGGGGGTTGTTCGGGCTAATTACTGCAACTATCCAACTTTAATTATAGCAAGCGGTAAGTTACCCCGGTAGCTGTTCTGCGTTTATATCGTTTGAGATTTCGAGCATTATGTAACATTCAACAGTTACATACGGCCATTTACATTTTAAAGTCTTGCAGTGCGCCGTATATGACTTCGCCCCTTTGAAGTGTGTTTGGTAGCGAGCTTTATATGCCTGCAACCCTTCAGTCACTTGTACCGTAGCTTACTATTCCACGCAATAATCTATTACAAGCAAAAGCAACAAGGCGTTATCAAATATTTTGTTAAACGCTGACGGAGCGGTTTAGCATTTTGCATTATAATCATTTTAGGCATAAAATTCAGCTGACAGAAGCCCTATCGTGTATGCACGCTTCAGATACGATTAAAAATAAGAAAAAACAAGACTATCCATTTGTAAAACTGAGACGTTTCGTTTAAAAATCGATATTCCGTTTGGAGCTCGAATGTTTTTGGCTGCTTTGTTATGTCTAAAATATTATTATTTTTTGTATTATATCAAAGATGGTCCATTAAAAACTACAGAATTATATCATTCAATATATATTTCTAAACCTTGTAATCTCATCTCGTAATGTCTGATCAGTGAATTCCTTTATATCCGTTTCTTTCAGCTGGTAAGTTTCCCAGGACCACAAGGTCCAAACCGGCCTAAAGTATAATCGCTTCGTACAAACCGCGTCCACACAAATCATAGACGTTGCTGAATACTTCCCTATTTTTTTATCACCCCTCGTTACCATCCAACGGTTACATGTAGAATCTAATTTGCCTTCCAATTTGAACGGAATTGAATTTCTCTACGCGTCAAATGTCTTATGAGATTCAAATTTTAGCGAAATTACCTTCTGCCTTTTTCGATTTCCTATCGATGTCATATACGACAGCTTTATATAACAGTAAGGGAACCGCTGAACATTATTATCAAGAATGGTACAAACTTTGATCGCCTGTTATCAATCATTAGATAGTAAACTTTAACATAGCGTAGTAAGATTGAATTCATAACAACATTCTGTATCAAATCGTTAAAGTTGGACCCAAATCTCTTTCAACGTCAGCCAGTTTACTTTCAATAACGATTCACTTAGGCTATTGTTTCGCCAGACTAATAAATCTTAGCATCTCCCATTTGCTAGAGGTCATAGTATATTATATATGTCAAAAAAGACTATTATTTTTACCATCGGATCATTTTAATTCCAATCACAGAAACTTATTTAGAAGTAACGAAGATCTGATAGTATTTCATACATTTATCACATTTTCCAATACATTATATACAAAATAGAAGCACATGTGTACCACAATACATTACTTACTGTTAACATTGTCACAAACAGTGTAATTCTAGCAATCAATAACATTTTCCCTACTGCAGTAAATCATTTTCAGTAGGCAAAGAACTTGCGACAAATGTTCTTTCAACTGTGAATAGATAATGTTATTTAATACGGCTCACATTCATTGTTTACTTAACTAGCTTGTTGACAATTGGTGTGTGATAAAATTTGTTAGACCAAAATAAAATAAATAAGATTCACACTGTTTAAAATTTAGTTTGTAATGAGGAATGGCAATGAATATCAATGACAAACCAATAAGCACAACCATCGCACGTTAAATAATATCTGTGTATATTTGACTTGATTTTTTTTATTGCGATCCATCAGCGACGAGTTGTAAAACTTAATTCTCCATAACCGTATAGCCCCGGACGCATAAGAGCCCTAAATTGTCGGCTAGAGATTTATTAGTACTTTTCCGTGGCAGGTGACGTCGATTTGCCGCCGACTGCCGGTCGAAAGTGTTCCATAAATAATTCACCAACACCCGTAAATATTTTACATGTTGTCTAGAACAGGACTCCAAAGAAAAGTGTACATTTCATATATATATTTAATGTCAGAGAGTTAACTGTTTCATTACATTAACTAATTTCTTTACGTCGTTATAGATTTATTCAAGTTCGATGTTGGTTATTGTGTATTCAGATAGTTCAAATTAATCCGCATCTCAGCGATCCATTTTCGTCTCGGTGTAATCCTAACTTACTAAGAACTTTGAATGTATTAACGCTGAAATGTTAATGATAGTATCAAATTTCGGTGGTAGTTATAAGGAGTGCTCAGCGGAGCGACTTAATACTAAATGAGATGTTCCGATGATTGCCAACTTAGATCGTTTGCGCTTCACCTATCAACTTATATATAATTGAATTTGACATGGAATGTAACGTGAAGGATTATGATACCACTTCTGGGAGTTTTGCTCGGATGTACAGGAAACAGAAAGGATTACTCTGTCACCGAGTCACCGACAAATGTATATTGAATTCTCGTCCGGGAATTGAACTGAGATCAGTTAATCTAGTTACGACTCTCCAAAATCGCTATGTGCTTTTATCTTCTGAAGTGGATATTGCGATTTAATTTTATTATTTTTATCATGAGATTTTCGTTAGTTTATAAATAATTGTTTTATAACAGCCAAGCCTGACCTAGAGACCGGTGAGGCAACAGAATTTGCTAACAATAAATCAACGTCAATTATGTTATTAGAAACATTTTGTATCGATTATTTATTTTCTATGTAAACCTAACCCCGCTAGTTACCGAATGCAAAAAAAAACCTTTACGCTTTACCTCGGTTTACAGGAAACTTGATTGACATTTGGTACAATATTAATTCTAATTTTTAAGTACTTCTTGTTCAATATTTTTACGTAACAAACGTCGTATCAAAACTATATTTTTTAACGAACACACAACCATGAATGAAGTCCTCAGTAACGCATTCACGAGAGCAAAACACAAAACAAATTTCCCGTTTCCAATTTGCAGCGGATATGTGGATGTTCAATTTAAATGATGCCCCGTGTATGAGAAGGTTTTGCATTCAAAGACACAACATAATTCCGAATGCGAGGGTAGTTGGGACTTGGTACTACCCTCCGACTAATTATTACACAAACTGAGACCAGCGTTGGATTGCAATGGCGCCGTTCGCACCAATTTCCTGCAATACATGTTAAATGGCCGCCAATCGCCACCCCGATTTCCAACCCACCACCCACTCGGCCGGTTCTGTGATTGGTCGAAATATATTTTGTATATCAAATACGAAATCATTTCGTAAAATAAAATATTAAAGTTACATGTAATCTAGTCACAAATTCAACATCGTATTTTGTTTTTTTGATCCCTGAGAGTTAGGACAGAACTTTTTTTTTAATTTCTATATTTCTCTTAGAAATCTATAAGGTATATTTAAGAGCAATATTATTATATAATCATCTTGTAAATTCTATATACTTAAACGAGTCTATTTTCTTTATATCAGGTCTGTATTAACTTGTCGTGATACCAAAATAACAGCTTCTAAGCCGTAGCTTGATTGTTACGATGGAATTTCAATTTCAACTATTCACTAATTTGTCGAAATCTAATATAAGATGTTCCTCTTTGTAGTAACCGCAGAGTAACAACTCCCTTTATTCAAATAACAAACACCCGCTCGTAGACAAATCGGATTATATGAGCATAATTCGACGAAGTGCACTCCGACTTCCAACAGCGAGTTATTACATAACTATTCATAGCATTCCGTGTACGAATTTTATTAAATGTACATTAATTCGTGGAGAATCTACCGCTGTAATAATACTGAGGTTATTGAATCGCTTCCATCACTAGCTGACCGCATATAGGTATCCGGTTCAATAAAGCGCGGGGAAACCTTCACCGGTTTTCAGTTTCCCAACACTATTTCAGCAGAAAATTTATTTCCGGCATATATTGAATAGAAGTGCGCTCGCTTCTAGTCTATTAAAGTATTAAATTCTGATATATTTGATGGAAAATACATCGAAGCCAGGGTTATTGTGATGCGAAGCTTAACAAAACACAATGAAATTAAATCGAATAAATGTAACGGTTATTTAAAGTATGGGTTTTTGATTGAATTATATCCTTAACAATATGAAGTAAAACTACCTAAATACAATACTGTTCATTTATATAAATGTAGTGAAATTATTAAATATCCACATACAGAGAAATATTTACTATAAAAGTATCTGCGTATTATATTATATAAAGGGAAACATTTATATTCACTGCATCAACAATGACTGGAACTTTCACATTGCACAGAACAAAGAAGGTCGCGTTTGTGGAAATTTATATAAATTTGAATGTGACACTGAATATTGTAATGTACTTCAGTTGATTCAATGTCTCTGTCGGCTCGCGGTTCGTCACAAGTAAACATGCATAGAGCATTCCAATAATATTCTCATATAAATTTAGATAATAAACAGATAAAGGAAATTGCAAGTCCCTGAAATAGAAACATCGTGTGCAGGGAAAGGTTAGTAAAAACATGACTGCAGCTGTTAGGTGATGAAGTTACTTTAGGTCGGAGGAGACACGCACCGGTCCAAGTGAATAGCATACGTTCAGACTCTAACATTGTGAAGTTTCTCTAACTCAATCATGGACTGCCGATAGCAGAAACAGTCACATCCACAGTAAATTACAGACACGGACGGATGTTTGAAATTTTTGTTGTTTTTGTGTACTCTATTCTTATTGAATTTTATTCGGACGTTGTTTGCTAAAGCGCAAAACCACGTTCAAAACGATGACACAATATCTGCGAGTGGAATATTTGTTCCAACGATTTGATTAAACTAAGTTGTATCTCATTTTTTTTTAACAAACACTACGTCGGCTATCGTGCAGATGACATTTCCATTTCTGTGATAAATATCACAGTTGAGGAGAGAAAGTTAGTAAAGAGTTAAAGGACGTAGAATTCACATCAGATGAAGAAAAAATCAAAGATTATCTCGTAAGAAAATTACGAGCAATATCGAATGTATTTCACACCAATGAATTTATGATAGAGACGATGCCTTGGATACCTATATCTAAAGATCATTATCAGTAGAGGACGAGTATTTATAATATAAATAAAAATTAAAATAGAATTTTGAGCGATTTGTTATAAATGACATATAATATTATGGCTCGGTAAATAGCAAAGTTCACGGGCGACTTGCCATCAAGTCTTCTATGATGCAGAGGATATTTCTGCATCTTCAACGGGACATGTTCTCACGGACCGCTGGATAAACGGGTCAACGCAATTTCGCAGTTTGGTCAGCGACGGCGCTCTGATATCGACTTTTATTAAAAATGTTTACACAAGAATCTAACAAACAAATTCGGCATTAAAATGTCCAGTTTGGCGTCAGAGCGTCTCGCTTCTATTTTCGCTAACACTACGCCGGAACTCCGTCTTCAATAACATATATTATTTGTCAAACTTAATAAGAGTATTACCAATCATCATACAAGAAAAATTAAATACGATTGCAATAAAAACCTTCTTCAAAGATCGCATTGACATGACTATAAGCTAACATCTGAAACGAGTCTCAGATAGCACACACTGTCACGCAAGCTATATTCCTATATTCCACAGGGATCAAGTTATCGATTCCGTCATATTGGGAAGTATATGGGCGGGTACGTTAGCTTTGTAGTCTAGATATATGTTGATAATCTGTATTACATTCAATAGATATACTATAAATCTTGGCTGGAGTTTATTCTACGCTATGAATGGATTAAGAAGGATTTGAGCTCACCGGCCGTTAATGGCCTTTGTTTGAATCTAGTCCTGCTTGGTTTTTTTCCCCCATTGAAATTCCATTTCGCTCTTTCTACTTAATGGATATCTAATTAATGTGATCCACTGTGAGTACGTCGCTTTTATCGTGTTCGCATTGGCTCCAGGCCGAGTTGAAAAAGCACTATAATAAATACAATTTGTTCCTACGTTAATGCGATCAGCTTTGTATTTTCCGTTAAATAGGTAAAAAGGTTTTGTGTATTTATATAGTCTGTATTTCATTTCAGATGAGGTTGACGTAATAGGTTATACGTCAAACCAGAGTGACAGCGAGTCGCTGGTGTCGGGGCACAGCGGAGACAGCGGGGTAAGAGTCGGCTCAGGAAGACGTACGAGGCGCAAACATCGCGCACCAAGATATACTAGGGTTTAGGTGAGTGCGAGCCAGTTTTTTTTTTTTGAAGAAAAAGGTTTTATTACAAAATAAAATCAATTTAATATGAGGCCTCCTTCCGAGCGAGAACTTTCCATTAAAACAATCATTGGTACGTCAAATAAAAAACGATTATAAGTATCATGATAGATTAATTTCATATTGTTGTTTACATGTTACGCACACTCTAAACATAACTCGTTAAGTTAGCGAGAACTAATAGTAGCATGTTGTTCCAGGCGAGCGTCGCGCGGCGCGCGCTCCGCGTCACACAACAGACGGATAGTAGGACATTTTGTTAAAACTATATTGATGGACGGTCGTGTTCTAAGTGCGGGACGAAGGTTTTGAAGTCCCGAGTGCAAGGAAACTGCGCCCGCGCCGCAATCACTCGCCTCACGAACCGAGTACAAAATTGCCAAAAAAAAAATTATATATTTCCTCTTCTACGCTTTAGACTCGTTCGGTGTTCATCACAAAGGCGTACCAACGCCCCCCCCCCCCTTTAAATATTTCTTCTCATTACTCAATATTTATGCTTCATTGGATCCGTTCAAATACTTTAGGTCCTCATTGTTAAATTTCCATTAAACGCCGAGGGCGAATGTTGTACAGATATCAATATTATATTTTGTATATAATTTTATTTTTATTTTATTTTTTCTTGTATAAATTAATCAAATAGATTTAGATCTGGGCGTGTCTACCGACCGCTTCGAAATTATACTTATATTATTTAATTCGATAACCATTCTATGGTGACACTTTAAAAATGTTTAAGTTGTAAAGAATGTTAACAGTTCGGTATCGCGAGCGGCGTCCTTTGTCGCTGGCCGTACCTTCTGTTGCATAACGCAAACTCAATCGATGTATACGCTGACTAAAACATAATAAATAATTAAAAAAAAAGCTATTAACACATTCGGTTAGAGTCCAAGTCCAATACAGATTGAAACAATTCTATGTGTCGTATAAACAAATAGCGTAAACATCGGCGGAGTGTCGAACGAAGCGTACGCTCACTAACGTCGTATTAAGTATTAATGAATGTTCATGATCTCACTTTGGCCCCGCGCGAGCAGCCGGCCGCCATCAGAGGCCAGTCCGCGCGGCACTACGTCTGCCGAAGATAACATCCGTTACAGGTCGCTTGCTCGCGCGGCATTTTATGTACGCCGCGATCACATACCAAAAATAATATATATGTAACGAGGGACGGACAATACATACCTTGGCGACGACAACGCTAGCAGACATCTAGAAGAATACACGATATATTTTTGTTATGAACTATTGTATTGATAATAAATTGTTGATTCATTTTACGATGTGTGTTTGGATGCACTCGGAGGCCGCCAGGGCGATGTCTCACTCGCGGCCGCACTGAATGTGTTTCTCATTATTTGGTTTCATTAATTTTGTAAATTGTTTTAGGTATGTTATTATAAGTATAGTTGTAAATGTATGATTATTGAAATGACAGTCTGATCTCTTAAGATAATGCGTCACAACATCGCGATGTTCGTCGGAACGCTCTCGCGTCTACAACTCGCGCCATTATGACCGTTCGTTTGACACTGACATTTGTATTGCCCTGTTTTATATTTTTCAGAGATTTATTGTACAATTTTCACTTGTTATGATTATTTATTACTGAAACTTTTGTAAATTATTTTTATAAGTAAAATACTCGGTTTTATTTATTTATCGGTTTCGAAGATTTCTAGTCGGAAAGATATATATTTTAAAATTTTGTTTACAGCGGTATCACTTCGGCACGGTTTTCTTTAACGATTCGTTGTGCCCCTGCGCTTGTTTGATTCACATATACGGAGCTTGTGGCGCTTACTCTGTCACAGAATACTAAGGCCAGTATCGAATACCACGGCGGTCGTGCAATCACTAGGGTTAAATACTAAACAGCCTTAGCGGCGTCACATCCTGCCTCAACATATTAAACATTGGATTTTATTTAACGTATCACAAATTATATTTTATTTATAATAGGACAGTGCTTTATCGATTCTTCGTTGAAACGTACCTACCGGTGTTTTGCTTTCGCATATCTGTCGACAATACTTGACCCCCGACCATATCCTCAGCGATGTCTCGCTCATGTATTTTATTTACGACCGAGTGTACAAGGGTAGAAGCGGCGACGGGACGCTTAAAGAGTACAAATTCTGTATAAGCCCCTACTTGAGTGTTAATTCTAAACATTAATTTTAATCACGAAACAGGGAGAAGGTATCGTCAGAGTACGAAGCTAGTATTTAAGCGCGCGGGCGACGGTCGCCTGGGGTGCAGCTCTGCCTTTGGTGTTGTCTCTTCCTTAACTGAATTATCTGTATCCTATTGCTACAGTGACGTTTTTTTGCGATATCTTCCGTCTTCTCTTCTCGTAGATGTGCCGGTCGCGTAGGGCGTCTTGTACCGCAGTTGTATCACTGTAACGATAGGGTATTAGAGACGATGCGTCGCACTGTACGCGCGCGCATCTCGTTAGATAAGAAAGTGTTATTAGAAACAAATTGCAATAAACAATAAACAGCCGTCCGCCCTCTGCCGCCGCTCCGCAACCAACCCAACTTAGTCGTTGTAAATTTTAGTCCGGCGTTGTATAACACTGATTGTAAATATTTGGAGCAAATTTTTTATACAAAATTCATAGATATATTCTTGGACCAAGTTGACGGAGGAGCGGCGGGAGTCGCCGGGGCCTGCGTGGCTCTCGCTCAGTGTTTCCGAACGCATCGCCGGTTTACGTCAAATTGACAGACGTCAAATGTGTACGATGCTTCAAGAAACTGACTGGCGTTGGCAGCACGCATTGTTCGTCGTCTGATAGTAGAGGCAAACGTTAGGTACTATTGTGACTACTGTTAATGTGAATTGGCAGCATTATTCTATGTAATTGACGAAAAGCACATATAATTTACTATATGTAAAAAAAGTTATAGAATTAATTTAATAAAATTATAAATAAAAATGTGTGGTATTATTATTAATCCTAGCAAAATGAAATAATTATCTTAAGTATTGTATATAGTATATCTTCGCAAAAAGATATTAACACCATAAACAAATTGTATTAGTAACCCAACCTTTAAAAATTAAATAAGTAACGTTAAAATGGTTATTGAAGTCTTACCAGACATTTCTTGCAATATTTCTTATATGAAATTCAAATAAATATGACATCACACAAAACATCGGTAATCATCAATCACCAGACTTGATTTTTAACGTTCAGAGTTACTCCCAATTATGTACTACAATAAAGTTGACGCAAGAATTTATATTTTCAAATATAGGTTGATAGTTAACAGCGGCGCGCACACCATACATGCAAATAAGCACTGACTACAACAATTAAAAACTACATTGTTTAATTCTTACTTGCATACTTTTAATCACACATTACGCAATATGAATGTTTTCCGACATAAATTTGTTAGTAGCTTCATCATTTGGTAAAATTTTTGAAAGTGCCATCTATTACCGTAAAAACTAACATTTTGGTTTCGATATCTCGCTGGCTGCTAGCTGGCTGGCGCCGCTTCCTAGCCTAAGTGGCCATAAGCACAGCTACTCCAAATAATGTCAAGGACGATATACAAATCTCGTGTTGTACGTAGAAAATTTTTGCATGTGTGTGTAAAAAAACTATGCGTGTGTTAGCCTTTGAGAGGCGCTGCTTCCTTAACCTTTGTCGTTTAAAATTCATAGTAACTATCAAATACAAATTGACTATTTAATTTTTTGGTAAAGCGTTATTTTGTTATTATTGTCTTTCGAAAATCAATTGAATCAGTTTTAATTAACTAATGAGTGAATTTATTAACGAATTATGGAATATTATGCTGTGAGCTCTGTGCTGGTGATGTGTGTTTAACGAAATTAATTACGAATGCATTATCTATTGTCCTTTGAATTTTTCGTTGTCGTTTGATGATAAAATTAAAATAATTACAAAGGGAATGTGTGTGACCAGTTGAAATTGAACTAAAAGAAAGGTAATGTTACTCGTTTGAATAAAAAGTATTATGATAGTTTTAATTAGCAGGTTGTGCACACGAATAAGTTATTTTGTTTTCCTTGTCAAATAACAATAATAAGAATGTTTGGATCTCCGGATATTACGATTTAAATAACATTCATACAGCGGTGATGAACAGATAGTAATCGTTTTAAGTTACTTTCGTAGCTCAGAGGTAGTTAATAGATTCTTACCGGACGACTGTAGCTTTATGAGTTAGTATTATCAATGTTTTACAGGAATTTTATAGTAAATAAGTTATTTGCTGAAATTTATGAGGGGGCAACGGTTTGTTGTCCGAGTTTGGTGGAGTTCAGAGTTTATTAAATTAAAAATATCCAGTCGTGTCGAATGTTTGGTATTCAGCCCATGTATTTAATCCTTTTCTTTTAAAAACCTGGACGATTTTCTGAGATCACACCTTTTTTTAGCATAGTTCGGGCATTAGCAAACAAACATCCAAGGATC
>DVQP01000581.1:0-21219 GCA_018231745.1 Danaus eresimus
AAAAAAAAAAAAAAAAAAAAAAGAATCCGGTAATTTTAACGACGGAATTATCTAATTATAAATCAAATTGAAACCGGTAGATGTAGATATAGATACTTTCATGAATAGCATACAGTAGCATTGATTACAGATCTAGTATTATCTAAAAACCTGCGTCTGAAATAATAAAGTACTATTTACGATTAAAGTATATCAAACACACTCAAAATAAATTTAGTTTTAAATGCCAACATAGACGTTTAAAAATATTGAATACGTTCAAAAACGTCCTTATGAATATGTTAATAAGTCAGCCATAAATAAACTACCGAACGGAACGAATTGTACCCGTCGTCCTCCAGGCCACATCACATATGTTTATATATTAAACTAAGGCTCTGGTGAGACTTCGCTTATTTCTTTATACGCCTTAACACATAATTAACATTATTTTGTGTCAGACATTATAAAACAATCGAAAAATATCACAAATATTATTAACTACGATCAAATTCAAGACCACTTATAACACTAGATAGATATAGTGTGCCTAAATATTACTTTATAGATGCGAGTTTGTCAGGACGTAAGAGTGTTTGTTGTCCATTAAACAAAAAGATTGACAGTATTTGATGAAACTTTTCATAGATATAGCATAAAGTAACGAGATAAGCTAGAATTTTAAAGCCAGAATTCTCTGTAGATGACGCTGGCTCCAAGTTTAACTTTGACATTTATTGTTTTATCTCACTTAACACTTTTCTCTCTAAACTTATAACAAACTCCAAGCGGACAAAGTCGTAGAACAAACTAGTGATACACACGTCGCATTGAAGATATTATCATTGGTATACTTATTTAAGTCTAATAATAATATAAAAAGTGAAGACGGACTACGACAAACATCTTACTAGCAAAAATGTCCATTACAACTTTTACCAATAAATAGAGACGTATTGTGTACTGTGTGTTTGTACCACGCACTCACTTCATACTAAATGTTTGTACATAACAATATTTTAAGAATATTCCAAAAAAATCTTACTTACGTATCGAAATTTCCATGACGAAGCTAGCTTATGATCTAATGGCTTACAATCATTGGGTACTAATCTGTTTTTATACAGAAATTATCATAGAAGTATAAATAACATTTTGAACATGAAAGTCAAGTCAGATGCAGTTGCTAGTATGAAACGAACGCTCGAATCTACAGGAGACCGGTTCTCGTAACTTTCTCGAGTTTTTTTTTAACAAGTCACACGTAATCAGTGTAACAATCATAGCGAAGCACGTTTCGATGCTGCAGATTAAATAACATTATGTTTAACACACACGGACTAAATTCATTTATGGTCAATAGAATAATACTAACATCGAAACCAATCGCGTCATCTAAAGGGCGACCTAAATCCTGTGTTATTCGACATAAGCTTAAGAAATATCACAAGTTAATAAATATGACACTTATTACCTGCACTTATAATGTCATTGTATACAAATAACAAAGTTTTATTTAAAGAAACATCGACATTGGCAACATATTCACACAATCAAAGTGTCAATAAGCCGTAGAATCTTCTTCTTCTTAGTTACTGGCGTTTCTTTATAGATTTCGCGAATGCCTTGAAGCTGTATAATAATTTTAAAATAATTCACTACAATATCTCCTGTCACAAAACTGACGTTCGACGTCAGGGAAGGCTCTGCAAAGCAACGTTAATTTGATACAGATCATACATATTCAATAGTTATTAAGTAGTCGCGTATGTAACCGTCTTTGTAATATTTACTCGGTTAGTTTTTTCTAGACGTACGAAACTCTGAATGAAATTATAAATATTGGTTCAGTTAAAAAATTACAAACAATTCCGCTGTGTAAAAAGTATATGTATGATGGCAAATAAATATAATTGGAGTGTCTGTTTGTAATATTGAAGTAACCGTTTTTTACTACATGCATTTGAATATGTATACGGTGCTTACACCAGTATAACATAACATAACATTTTTTTTAAATTTTTGTCTGTCCGTCTGTTTTTACGATTTTTACTGGACTTTTATTGGCAGATAGCTGATGTAATAAGTAGTAACTTGGGTACTTTCTATCAAAGTCCGGAATCTATAATAATTTAAAAAAATCATTGTTTCTTATTATTTTTCTCACGTAGACCGAGTCGCGGGTAACAACCAGTCTTGTATAAACAGATAAACCCTACGAAAGAAATAAACAATTTATTCCAAATAGTGATTTCCTTTCAATTTGCTTCGGGATTCTATCTGCCTTAATTTATTTGCTTTAGCTACTTTAAAATTCAACTATCACACATGTTATGCACATTGCCTGAACACCAGTCGATAAATATCCACCGCTGTTTATGTGGAAACGAATTAATATTATTATTTAATAACAGAAATTAAGTTATCTGTAGAATCGTTATTCACATTCATAGCCGCATACTGGAGCAGAACGAGCTTACTAAACTTTGTTAATATAATGTTTTATGTATGTATGCATTACATAAATTAATTACATGTTGCTAGGACACGCCATTTAATTATAATTGAAGCTAATGTCCAAACTAATGTAGGATTTTTTTATACAAATAACATTACCTTGAGAATTTTGCAGCGCCTCCGTGCTTGGGTTAATTAATTCTATTAATTATCTATGAAATAAACTTCAAATAACAAAGTCTGTAGTGATAGTGGTAAAAACCGTATCTGTTCCTGAACTAGACAATGATTTCACCATCATTGCAGTACTGGTTTCCTTCAAGTATTCTTATAGCACATTAGTGGCAACCGCTTTGCAAAATTTAATGACGACCAATAAACCGCAAACAAAAATAACGATCTTTGTCTATGACTCTAAATAGGTCTTGAATATCAATTACCTAATTAACAAATTCCATAATAAATACAATCAGGTTTAAAATACATAATTATTGCTACATTTTACTATAAAATAAACAAGTCAATCATTGACAATCCATAACATATGCCAATATATATATATATATATATTTCTAAGCCAAGTCTAATCTCGAATGTTTGTGAGATTCGCGTAGGTATGCTTACATTATTATTCAAATCATACGTTGTTAAGAGCCAATTAATGTTTTTATATACTTTTACTTAAGTGCAAACGAAAAAATTTACATTGAATTAACATAAATTAATTCATAATGTATTTAAATAAAAATCGCACTCACGCACGCTCAGTGTGTGATGAAAATTATATCTAATATAATATTCATTAGTATTTGTTATTATAAAATATAATCAAAACTAATCAATATCGTACCTGTTGCGGAAATGCGAAGGGAGAGTCCGTTTAACCCGTCCTTCGAAGCCTTCTCGAGTTTTCACATTCACACCTTCCCCCGCGGTTAAATTTTATATAACACGTCAAAAAAATTTAAAAAAAAATGTCACATTCCCGTCAAAACATGAGTCCACGGGAAACCGTTATGGCTCATTAACTAACGTCTTTGGCGTCCAAGATTCAAATGCCGCGTTCGAATATTACTTTATCCGTATGAACCGCGTGCTTCCACTAAAGAGGTTGGTTATCAACTACAGTCTACAGGTGTAAAGCGAGCCGAGCCGGCGAGAGGCTGGCTGTTCGACGTGAATGTACGATCGTCATTTAATATCGATCCAATATAAACCTTACTTGTAACTTGTTAGAGAACAAATTCGCTTTGTGTCCTTGTGATGTTTCGATGCTAATGTCAAAGTAGCCGGTTTTCCGGATGACCCGGAATTGGCAGGTGTGTCGCATTAAAAAAATAGGATTAATAGGAACTGTCTAGGATACGATGGATATTAATAAAAATGGGTTAATCGATTTTATGTCTTGTAAAATGTCAATAAAGTCGTCAATAGTATATATTTAATATCGCCACAAGATTTTTGCTAGAAAAATCTATAATTTATCCATTGTTTTTTTAATTTATCGACACATATAGACATAAATTAAAAAAAATACTTAGGCTCATTGCTGACCATATATTATAATGTGCTATCTAGGTGTAATTCTTCATACGTCAGATAAATTCAGCCATTTTCTTAAATTAGTCGTCTCTCGCTGTACATCATTAAACAGCCAATAACACTAAACAGTGAAGTAACTCGTTGCACGCAAGTTTCTTAAGCGAATACAAAGTTGAAAATTTCTTCCCGAACGAGGTTTTGACATCGTTCTTCACCGACTATTGTCTCTACGCTAAAAGGTCATATTACTGGATATTCTTTATCAATTAGTCGTCTCGTTAAAGGAAAATAAAAATATGCTTGTGAATACGAAATATTAACATTACATTGAACTTATTACAAAGTATACATAATAAAAAAACACTTCTATTTAAGTCTAGTTCTTCACAGTTATCAGTAAACCACTTTAGAAGCCAAAAATTATGAAATGTTAAATTACGTCGAACCAAAAAAAAAGGGTTTTCAAGTAAATCATATTTTTATTGCAACCGGTAATTTTTTTTAATTAAACTAACAGTAGTGTTAAAAAAATAACCTAAATTAAAACAAAAATCTTTACTGAGTAATAAGTTATTAGAAACAAATTTAAAAGTTTGTTGCGATATTTCCGAACGCTTAATGAATACACGTACAATTTGTGACATTTTGCTCAGCTGCTATGAAAGCGAATATAATATTTAAATTATTTATTGATTTAGGAATTTGTAGTTCTCATTTCACAAGCTCATCTCGAGAAAGCTTCTATCGGTAAATTAATACATTAATGATAGGTGATATTTTTAATTTTATTACATTTTCATGTCTGGAAAGATAAAAAAAAAATATAACTCTCAAAATACCCTTGGTTAGATTTAATTTTTTTCTGTATGTAAATATTTAGTGAACTTTTTTTTTAGATGACCTAAGATTTGTTGAAAAAGATTTAAGCGTTTTCTACCTAGTAGTGAATATTAAGCACTTGCCTAGAATATATATATAAATACAGATATACTGCTTACATAAAAACATTTCATAACAACAATTTACTAGCTTTATAAGATGTGCGTGATGGTTTGATTTATTCGATATAAAAATGATTAATAAACTTCATTAATTATTTAAATTTTTTAACGATTGCTTCAGAACAGAATGTGAGTGCCATTTCGTATTTGACATTAAATGACGGCTTAGGTAATATAAAAAGTTTGAACATATTTAGTAAAAAATACATACGTCTGTAGTGTACGCCACAGTGGATACCCATTAAGAATAAACATATGAACGTACCATTCATTCTAAAATAGTTTTCTGTTCCCCAATTCCGGTGGATAAATTTAGGCAAAGCCAATTTAGAGGGGGTAAGGTGAAGCAGAATTGAAATGATTATCTCTGGTGTTGAGAATAATTAGCTCACGTACTTGGTGGACATCACGAGTGTGGATTCAACGATAGTTCTTTAGACGAAAGAACTGAACTCTCTCATTGAGATAAATATTGACTGGAATCATATGAAATTAAGATGTTTGTAAAGAACTTGTTACACAACTAGACACTCCCACAGTGCATCGTATCTATTAAATTAGAAAAGGGATTCTACAGCATAAGTTAAGTCATATAATATTTATGATATATCCTGTTTATTTATGGACTTTGATTTAGTCTCCAAACGTGTCTTACAGTTTTGGAGAAATAAATTTTTAGATGAGAATATTCGGAAAACCACCGCGAAGAAAAGAATCGTGTGAAAAGAATAATAATTTTTACAATGAAAGCTATTTCCACAGCTTAGAATTGAAGAAAATCGATACAAGCTATGCTTTCATGTCCACGTTCCGTACAAACTAATATATTATCTGGGAAGGTGAACTCGAAAAATAATATGTGACCAAATAATATATGTTTAATTCAGACTTCTCATCTATAAGGACTGATTAAGCTAACGAAATACCCAAATCATACCACAACGACACCAGCATTATTTTACGTCCGAACCTAAAAACATACAAAGCACATCATTAAACGAGTTCTCATGATGAACCACACACGAAATAGCAAAAAATATTGTAGACTTTCACTGCAACACTTGTACTGAGGTGGATGGCATACGCACCAAAGTAATTACGAGTCTCAACAACTTGATTACTGAGAAGGTCATCACATATAATTTTTATTACGACTTGATAGTCCTTGACTGACAATCCAACCGGAAGGTGGAAAAGAAGTCGTAGGTTGTGAACGTCCTATCTCAGTATCAGTCAATTCACCCTTTTCTTGAAGACACCCAGATTGTAGCACGAAGGAAACAAATACGCAGGCAAACTGTTCCAATCTCTTGCTGTGCGAATTTGTTCTTGATGCGGGGTAGGTTCTCCGATAATATCAAGATGGCCAGGGTGAAGATTATCTTCAAAACTTACGGTAGGGCCGATCGTAATAACTACAAACCGGTATCTGTCCTAGCTGTTATGTCAAAGATTCTAGTTAGTTTGTTGTTAGATAAGAAGGACGAGTTCTAAATAGCAGACTATATAAACATCTAACCGAAAATAATATTTTAATTGAGCAACAATACGTACTTCGACCCAGATCAAGCACTAACAGAGGCAATAGATTTAATTACTAAAATAAAAATACTATTACATGGAAAAAAATATTTCATTTGAGATATTAATTGATTTAAAAAATGCATTTGTTGCACAAGAATTACTAAAAAAATTTAAAACAGGTGTCGCAGTCAGGGTCGTGGATATGTTATGGTTCTACCTAAAACAGCAGCACACACGAAGCAATGACAGACCAAATAACTGGCTCCATCAAAACAGTATCATACGGATAAATGTTAGGTCCTTTGCCGTTATTAATATACATTAATATTGATTGAAAAGAACTTAAAGGACTCCTGACTTTTATGCTGATTACTGACGTTGCATGCCTTTTTTACTTACATAGGTAATCCCATTAATTTCGGATTGTATTGGTAGCTCAAAAAGCTCTTAATATATCGAATAAAAGGTAAAATAATAGCTTGCTAGCAAAAACATTAAAAAATCATCTCATGGTAGTAGCCGCCAAAACCAACCCCTCAGCGAGCACTCACCAGTGACCACTAACTATAAACAACGAGATTACTAAACAATCAGACCATAAAAAATACCTTGGACATTGGGTAGATGATACACCTTAATTAGCTCATATAGACCAGACTAAAACGAAATTCTTTCCACTGCTAGGAGCGTTACAAAAAGTTAACAATTGTTTGCCAAAAAAAATCATAGACAAATCATTAGTAAAATCCCATTTAGAATATTTAATTGAAATTTGAAAATAAACTAAAACCAACTGTGAGCCGTGGGAAAGAATCCAGAAGAAGATAATCAAGGCTCTGTGTCATCCCCGCTATCGCACGCCGACAAACACTATATAATCTCATCTGCCCGAGACCACGGGTGCTGCAAAATAACCGAAACGTCGAGAGTATTGTGTTAATACTAATTAAAAACGCGTAGCAAATCGAAGAGTATTAGTTGTATTTCAAACACTTTACATCATAACAATAGAATTGTCAAATCTGTAGCGACCACACATACATGAAACCGGCTTACTAATAAAAAACATGTATACAAAGTCTGCTCAATCAAACATACGCCTAGATAAGATATATATAATACAGAAAGTAAGGTACAACAACAAATTACAACTCACGGTTCCTTGTACTGTGCCAAAAAGATTAATTTTAAGGGGCACAGTCACAGTAAATTACTTAAATTAAAAATTATTAACAAATATAAACATTTAAAGCATACATACATACACTTCCGTCTTACTTTGTACATTTTGTATATATCCATTGCTCCCCACACACATATTAATACAATTATATAAGAAATAATGCTATGTATCTCATTTTAATGAACCATGGTTTTTATGAGATGAAAAGATCTTTAAGCCGATCTTAAAAACTCTGTGAGAGTTTAAAATAAATCATTTATAATAACTGTTTGTGATGGTACAAATTCATACATTTCTGGTAGTCCAAGGATTAAGAAATTGCAGAAGAGCTTTATGTTAGGGCTAATTAGAAATTGTAGGAACTATTTTTTTTTTTTAATATACAGATACAATATGTAGTTAGAATTTTAACATATTATTAATCAACTTTGAATTAGAAAATTGTACTTTTATATACCTAAATAGTATGGTAAACAGCTTCGGAAAACATATTATAGATAATGGGCTATTATTAAACAAATAAAAACTCTTTAAAGTGTAGTAGAAATCATTTTATATTTACATAAACTTATTCACCCTATTAAGTTAATTTAATATAACAACTATTGAACAAATCTTATAATTAAGTGACATATTCTTTAAAATAACATAAAGTTCCCATATCATTGAAAGTTTCAAACAATATAGGCAATAAGACAATTATAATATGGTGTAATTTTCTATAATTGGGGCTTAATATCCTTATTGAGTATCAGCTGTGGGTTCTGCATGTCTAGCTGAGATTGGGCGATGTCACTTAGGGCTCCTTGTATTTTCTCTAAGAGTATCTCTCCTTGACGGACCACCTGTAATAAATCACATGTGATAATTTTAAACCTTGCAAACTGAAGTGGGTTGCTATGTTTTTATATACAATGTTCACAATTTTTCTGTTATATATGTAAAATTAGTATAACACCTGCGCAAAGCCGGAGCAAGTTGTTTGTGTGTAAGAAATTTTATAAAATAACTCGGTGTCTTATGACTGCTAATAATTTATCTTGTAACAAATATCTTCACAAATCTAAGGAAAAAAGGACTGGTACTGTTTCTATTATGTTATTAAATAGGTATAAAAAAAAAAAGCTTAACAGAGGAACAAAACTACATGACACAGGACCAAATTGTTTGTCACACATTTGGCTTGTTTAGTTGACTATAATTTTAAGATAAAAAGAAAAGTCCGACACTATCACAAATATTTAATATCCTACCTCCTCTAATTGTTCTGCAGCTTCTTTATTTTCAGCTTCCAAGCGCTTCAGACTTTGAACCTGCAGCTCTGTTGAACTTTCTTCGCTCGGCAATGACTCGATAAGAGTATCGATATCCTTAGCACATCGAGATATCAGTGTCGCGAATAGCATTGCATAGTCTTCCTGATTTTGTTGCTGTTGTGGCGTTTGTGAACCGCTGCGATCGAAGCCAGGAAATTTACTCGGCGATGAGAATTGTTGAAGGACTCCGATGCTGTTACAGAAGTGTTCAGCTTGCTGGAATATGAATAAACAAAATACCATACAATAACAAATAACAATTTTTGTATATCTGTGCATTAACAACTATACCTGATTAATCGTATCTTGCAACTGGGTCAATCGATCTGCCATTATTAAAAAACGAGTGATCTAGTCAGAATCAAAATATGTAAGAAATTACTTCAACGTGTTCTAAACTCACAAAAAAAAATTAAAGTAAGGTGAACAGAATGAGATCAATCAAGAAGTTTATGCTTAGTAGGAATCAGACATTTGCTTAATGTCATTGGAGTTTTGACAACTGACGAACCAAGAAATCGGATACACGTACCACAGTAGTTATAATACCTTTGTTACGTTACGAAAGAAATATGAATTACAATGGGTCTAAATTAATTATTTATGAACAGAATTAAATAAATTATGGAAAGGATGAACGGCAAGAAAAGAAATAACTTTTTCGCTCTAAGTTAAGATACTCTGTAAAAAACGATGTTGAACCGTAACGTAATGTGGTATTGATTTATTGCATGTGACTTGCATATAACTGTTACGTAGTTATGAAACAACCTATCTATTAGGAAATAAAATATGAAAAATTACAACACAATTAACCAATATTGATATGTAGAGAATATTATTAAATTTTAGAGTTTTCATGAAATGTCATTTAAAAACGATTTACACAAATTAATAAAATTAAATTAAAAACAAAAATTACTCCAAGGCCCTGCTTAAGCTTGGCCTAATTAAAGTTTTAGGTACTTTTGTATCAAACTAATAATTAATCAAACTTAATGTTAATGTATTATATCGTTATATTCAATAAACCCTAAGATTATCAGGAGAATGAGTCTTTTCTGGCAATGACAACTTAGTTTTTCTTCACTCCATGTAAAACTAGTTTGTTCTAGGAACAATAAAATCCATATACAATGACAACAGCAAAATATCCACCAATTTAAGTGAGAATTAAAGCCATAGAATAAATAAAAAAAATGCTTTTATAGACTAGTTAATGGAACACTTTTAATGTTAAATAGTTAGGATATTAGATTGACTTTTCAATAATAGAAATAAAATGCAGGAGGTAAATATGACGTTTATTGAAACAGAGCAAATAGCCATAACTGTAACGCTAATGCGAAACTATCACAATTCAATATATAAAACAGGTACATATAAATAAAACAGTTTGTTTCTGTAACAAAACAAGTAAACTCACAAATCCCACCAACCGTACATCTCATACACATGTGTACAGCTGTCAAATAATACAAATTAAAACTTAATAAAATCATTTACAATAAAATAAATGCCATAACAACAAATATATCTGACTAGACATTAAGAAACATGTAATACTGAGACAGTATAGCGAAATGTATACCTACATGATACAACATTTAGAATAAGAATTTAGAATATGTTATATATAGTACAACAGCACAGAACTTCTAGAATAATCTCCAGGTTCGATAATACATGAGGACATCAATCGATTAATAGCTATCATGAGATACACGGGAACAATTAACACTGAGACGGTATTCACAACCTAATCAAAACACATATAAATCCCTCGTTACATTATTGTGAGTTGCATACAATACTGTGGCGACTTGGGCATTATATTGAATAAAATATTTATTGACAACCTTAGAACAATAAAACACAAGTTAAAGCTAATAAGGAACACAATTGTCAAGTGAAATGCACAACGCTAACTATATGGTTAAGATTTGAAACTTGAGCTATAAGTGTCGGTACATATTATTCATGTGATATCTATGAAGAATGAATACATGACAATATTATAAACATATTGCTTAAGTGATATTTTACAATGATTCATATCTCATTGTCATATAATGTTAATAAATGTGAAGTAATGATAATTTACATGATGCTTTGAAAAAACTTATGTTACTTATTGAGCCAAAACACCCAGTCTGTGCTTCAATCGTGAATCGGCGGGCAATGATAATGCCCATTTCCTTAAACCGACCAGTAGCACGGAGCTTAAAACTAGAATCGCACCACATATTGAATACTTGCTGGGTATCTCATTAAAAAACATAACCTGCCAAAAGAAAGCAAACACAATATCAGCAGAACGAGCAATAGCTACTGGGCCAGCCTGCTCCATTTGTAAGGACATTGTCAAAAGTATCTGGCCCAAATAACTGAATATGGCAAGGCACAGAACTAAGAATCTCTCTGTACCGCAGTTTGGCATACAAAGAACACCAAACATGATAGAAAAAAACAATGTCTGCATTGTGGCGATAGCACCAAAATTAGTCATAATCACAGAAAAGTGCAAGCCTTTAAGCACTCTCAGCAGTACATATGCATTGGCACCGAATATTGTTGAAACAAATGCTGCTATAGCTCCACGCAAGCTGTTATAGTTCTGATTATTTTCGACCTTCGTTTCGCCAAATATAAATGGTGGTCGGGTTATCAAGATAACTCCAACAAGTGTCAACAGTATAGATAGGGTGTTCCAGATGCCACATGGTTCTTTTAAGAATACTCTCGCAAACAAAGCTACAAACACGGGTACAGAGAACACAATAACAGACGCATCCGCTAGTGGCATGTTACGGAACGCATAGAAACTCAACATGAGACCCACAGTCCCCACGATGGAGCGTAACAGCAGCAGCAAGCGTTTGCCTTCAGGGAATACAGTCTGTTCAGTGTAAATTATGATCGGAACAGTCGGCAACAAAACTCCCATGAACCGAAACATTGCCAGCTGCATTGGGTCTATATTTACCAGGCTTTTAACTATCACAGAGCATAAGGAGAAGAAGAGTGAGGAAAGCATCGCCAGCATCAAACCCAAGTAGGGGCATCTTTTTGAGAGAGGTCTTCTATTTTCCAGTAAGTTCGGCATCGATTCATCGCCACTTCCGACCGAAAGGTCTACTAGATGTTGCAGTTCCAGATGTTCGGTCATTTTTCCACGCTCCTAATGCAAAAAATTACCTTTTGAATGAATATTTACAACTACTTAAAGAAACAAAGGCATAATTAAGCAGAATTCTTACTTTGTTCGATGTTTGAAGCCAATTAGGCGTTCCGTAAAAATCGATGTGCTAACATTAAAAAAAACATATCACAATCGAAAGATCCGACTAATTAATAGGTATGGTAGCAAAACGATAATTTACTCTCTACAAAACTTCATTCATTTTAAAACTTATTCCGAATGCCTAGGTGCTTCGATTCCGTTTTGAGCTTTCGAGACATTTTGACAGTTCTGAAGCCCTCGATTTATGATTTGACAGTCAATACAATAGAACTACTTGTACGAGTAAAATATTTCGATATTTTAGTGATTATGTATATTTAAAAAATAAACTAGGTATTTAGCTGTTAGAATGTTGTAAATTTATTTTTAAATAATATAATTGTTTTTGGGAAGAATGGATGTGAGCTTAATTAAACAAAGTTTTAAGCTGAACGCCAGTCACTCCCTTTGACAATTTGGACTTGCTATCTCTGTCACACATGCATATTTAAGCCTTGAAGAAAAGAGATCAACTAAGGTAGTTTTTAAAACCTTGACCTAAATTTTATAATAAGTTTTACAAGTAAAAGCCAATTATTTGAGATATATAGTTTATTTTACTATATTTCATATAATATTCTGGACAACTGATAGTAATTTGCTGGTATACCAAACAGCCTATGCAATATAGATTTAATTTTGGGTTTAAGTTTTTATATCTGTCTCTGTCTGACAAATCTGTGATACTGACTGTTGGGGTAATAAACGTTAAAGACAATTTTTTATCAAACAATTCTTTGGTTTATTAGTTTTATTTGTGACATACAAAGTGAGTGTGGTCATTTACACATATAAAGCTTAACTTCAATAACATATTCTATATATTGAAAATATGTTGCGTCACATCTACTATCTCTTTTTATCGTGTGCCATGGACGTTCGGATGACATTATGCCCCACTAGAACGCCCGCTGGCTGGCTGTAATCATTTAAAATTATAAAGCTATGTCTGTCTTTGTTGCGTACATACATTTCAAGAAGGGACGAAAATCTGTCGCGTATTTGACAAAATGTGAATTTCGGTCAAATCTGTGATAGAAGAGAAAATATCGATTAGAAGTGTTTCATAAAAAAAAACCGAGTGACTAATATTGGAAGTATATATGTGAGTGGTGAACAACAAGGACGAATACATCTGGATAGCTGCCTTTCAAAATGGCTGCCGCTATTAAAACACAAAAGTACAACTTTGAGAAGATATGTCGCGCTTGCTTGCAAATAAAGAAAGATATGAGACCATTGTTCGAACAGCTCACAGCTACCATGTTGATGGGCATATCAAAAGTGCAGGTGAGATGACAAACATATTAGTGACAATAACATCGTTGGAATGTTGTCAGCTCTTTCGCACCCTCGCGTTCATATAACGCACCAGTCCTGATGACACTCGAGTCATCTTTGTTTAGAAGTCATGGGAAACATCCGATGTAAGATTTGCTTCCAGCTTACTTTAGGGAATTCGTTTGAGAAATTCTTACCGTCCTTTTCTATTTTGGTTCGTCACAGAAATGTAAGAGTGGCTTGGGCGATACAATTCTATTTACGTTATACATAGTGCTTGCGAATATTTTTGTCATTTAATTTTAGTCCGTTGTAAGACATGCAAATATTTTCAAAGTTTTTTTCTCGCACTTGCAACTTTTATGAACGCCAGCGAAGTTTTTCGAGTCATAAAACATATGACAACATAATTTTTAGTTTGTTACGCTTTCTGCCAATGGTTTTCTAGAGCTTTTTTGACTATTTTAAAATGAAATGCCTAAAATACGTGGCTTGCGAATGAGAAGCTTATTGATATATATAATATTAAATTTAGAGATACAATATGTTATTATAAGTAACGTAACAATAATTAAATGACGCATTACGATAACGTACGAGAGTTTAATTTTAAGTAAAAATGCTCATATGACGTCCGTGTCTGCTTACTATGTTAATGAATTAAAGGTGATTATTTAATTGCACAGGTGTTTGTACAGTTTTGTAACATTTTTAATTAACTCTCAATAGATATTTCTTGTTACTACATAGTTATTTCGCTAATGCATCTCGTAGGAAGAAGAACAGAACTTTAATTCATGACTATCTTTTTTAGTTTTTGTATATAAACTTAATTACTTGAGTAAATATTTTTAATTGTAAGAAGGAAATTCGGGAATGAAAAATTCAATGTAAAACTTCTTTGTAATCATCCACGTGTAGGTATCTCCTAAATGTCTTGACTTTAACGTTTCTATACGATTAGGGACATATTTATGTACGTAAAATACTGCCTACCTAAAAATATTTATAAATAATATTCCGAGACCAGTAGAGATTACGTTCATTAAAAGTAAATCATGTTTATTCTTATGTATCTGACATCATGCTTTCGTTGCGAAAGTGATTTGCCTGGTTTGCGAGGGACCAAAAGCTATAACGACGAGACATCATCTCCGAAAAATATTCAATGCAAAACTTTATCCAGTTTATCAATTAAATAGACCATATCTCTTCACAAAAACACGACCTCTCTCTTCATGGCGTAGCGTATGTACTATCTGCCTTGATAGTCACGTGGGAAAACGGTTTCATAACGAATGATTATCACCTGTGGCCTGTGGGGATTTAATTAATATTTAGACGTATAATGTACACTTTTAATACTGGCTTATGCGATGTATAGACATTACAAGTCTATTATATATCTGGCGCTCTTTTATGTAGTTGCTTATATATAAATGTCGTCACCCAGGTGTCTGTGGGCGACGGTCTTCCGTCCCAGTTGTGTCTGCAATGCGTGCATCAGATCTCAAGGTGTCACGCTTTCAAAGATCTGGTGGAAAGAAACGACGTGGTCCTCCGAGAGCAGGCCAAAGCGATGGCCGAGGAGACGCTCAAGGTAATAGTGTAGGAAATGTCAAAAAAAATGTTTTTTGTTGTAATAATTAATATTATCTATATCGAAACACGAATGTTTTTATTTGAATTCCAATGAACGTGTCTGAAGAGATTTATTGTTATGTAGAAGGATGAGGTCATCGCGGAGTCGAACCAGTACATCCAGTTCATAGAAGTGCCGAGTCTGAACAACACCGCCAGCCAATTGTTGGACAGCTTCTTCCCCGAGACCTCCAACGACACCAATGTCACGCAGGAGATATTGAATAAGGACGACTTCGATGTTGACAAGGTATAAGAATGTTTGCTGCAGAAAGGAACACTAGTCCAAAAAAAATTACCTATCTTAAGACATATATTTTGTATTGAAGTTCAAAGCCGCTTTCTAATTTTTACTAAGAGACATAATCTATAACACTTCGACCTCCAGCTACTGTAGAGTGAGGATTGTGTTTTGATTAATTTTCAGCTGGAACCTTCTAGTGCCGTGGCCAAGGCGGAGGAGGCATTGAATTCGGACGAGGAGAACTATCTCCAGATGGTTGTATTCCAAGCCACTTCATCAGTGGCCCCGTTCAGACACGTCTGTAACCTCTGTCAGAAAGAGTTCAAATACGCCAAGTGGCTGAAGATGCACATGCTGTCTCACTCTAACTGGATCAAAGCGAACTGCAAGAAGCCGCCGATGTGTCACATATGCGAGAGAACGTTCAAGGTTAGCTGAGAAGTTTCTACTTGGTCCGGTTTGTACTGCCGAATATAAAATAACCGCGAGTCTGTCAGGTTTCATGAGAGCGTGTGGTAGTGGTAAGTGGTAAACGAGTGGTATGTTCCTCTGTCACGCAAAAAATGCTTAGCACATTCTGACGTAACTTTATAGTTGTGTTGCTTGAAGATCAAAATGAGGCACAGGTCACAATTTATTCTGGTCACCATAATTCTCGAAATAAAACATTGGACCCGTCTCTCTGATTAAACTTTCGATATTAAAATAATAAATCCAGGCGGATGAGGTCGTGTACATAACCAGCTTCATCAAAATAATTTACCAATCACCAAGTTTGCGAGTAAACCTTTAACAAAATTTAAGAAAATATCTGTTCATAGGGTCCAGGGATGTTGAAGATGCACATGAGGACCCACGAACAGCGACCTCCCAAACAGCCGACGTGTTCCGTATGTCAGAGGACCTTCCCAACCAAGACCTTACTGTATAGACACAGGCAGACACACTTCGAACAGAAGACTCACCAGTGCACCGTTTGCGAGAAGAGGTTCTTCAGCGGATACGCTCTGAGGTCACATATGGCGCGGCACCGAGGGGAACGGCCTTACATATGCTCCATATGCCTCAAGAGCTTCTACAACCCCACGGACTTGAAGGTGAGGCGAGGCTTATTACGGACGCGTAGCCTTAGCGCACAACAAAAACTACAGTATTCGCAGTGTTTATTAAAGCAGAACAAATCTATTTGTAAACGGACGGCGTAGAGAGTGTTCCGCACTTGAGTTTGTCGAATTTCTTGTCTTCGTCCTCGGTAGTCCTGAAAGCTTCTTCGAAAGCCTCTTTGCCGCGCTTGGACAGGTAGATGGGAAAGGTTATTTGGAAGCGTATCTTCAGATTGCCTTTGGCCTTGTTCGGGCAGGCGGGTATCGGCAGACCCTCGTCTTCAATGAGCTTCTCGTATGTGGGGTCGATGACGTCAGTTATTTTGATCCTGAGAACTCGTTCGTCCAACGTGTTCACTATCAGCGTGATGCCACAGAGAGCTTCCTTTAGAGAAATCGTCCTAGACATCATGAGGTCGCTGAGCCCGCTCCTTATAAAGTTCTCGTGGGGCCTGTCTTCTGTTATGAATATCACGTCAGCTGGTATCCTGGTAGGTCCTTGGTCTCCTTCCTCCCTGAACTTGATCTCCGTCCCAGGATATATCCCCGGCTTGATCGGAATCGATAGGACTTTCTCCCTC
This sequence comes from Danaus eresimus, assembly GCA_018231745.1. NCBI lineage: Eukaryota > Metazoa > Arthropoda > Insecta > Lepidoptera > Nymphalidae > Danaus > Danaus eresimus. The sequence continues at coordinate 17,136 of DVQP01000581.1, forward strand.
AGCCTCAGTTCGGAGCACGTCTCGTCTGTGAACACCAGACGTTGTATCTTCATCTTCTTGAGCCCTCCTTTGAACACTTCCTCGAGCGTCAGGGCTAGCGGGCGGACGATAGTTTGGTCTTTTTCCTTGTACCCTTTCCCCAACGGCGATTCAAACATTGGCGGCGGATTCTCGTAGTAGTCCAATAGATCGGCGTAGGGGTTGCTGCTACCGAAGAAGTCATGGAAGGTCTTCACGGGGTCCCCGTGGTAGGTGTAGGCGTGTATGAAATCCTCTGGTCCGGGAACGCCCTTCTTCAGCCCCTCCTCGCCGTACTGGTCGTACACCGCCCTGTGTTTGTGGTCCACCAGCACCTCGTAGGCCTCTCCTATGAGAGCGAAGATTCGCTTCATGTTCTCGTCGTTGTCGTATCTCTCCGGGTTATATTTCAAGGCGAGTCTTCTATACGCCTTCTTGATTTCGCTCTGTTTGCACGACCGCTTCAAACCCAGTATGCCGTAGTAGTCGAAACCCATATTTTCGCTTAGGAAAAAAAATTATTTATATGTAAATAGGAAAATGTTTGTACAGTGACATTTGATAGTGACACTGAAATATTCGTTACCAAACCGTGTCCAAAAAGTTTTGCTTTGACGTGTCTAACATGTTTTGCTCTATTCGTTCCAGGTTCATTTCCGCCTGCACACTGGCGAGAAGCCTCTCAAGTGTTCCGAATGTAACAAAACGTTTAGACGTCACTCTACTCTGTGCCAGCACATGAAGAAGCACAGAGGTATCAGGAACCACGTGTGCAATATATGTAGCAAGGCCTTCTACGAGGTGTCCAAACTGAACGCCCACATGAGAGTTCATACCGGTAAGGACACTACAAGTAACGAAAAGAAACTCGTTAAAAACACGTACGAATAACATTTAACACATCACAAACTAATCTATATCCACATACTGGGAATCATATTATGACATCGCAAGTCACGTCAGCTGACATATCATTAATATCATGATCATATCATAACAGGCGAGCGTCCGTTCGAGTGTCAGTTCTGTTCACGGAAGTTCGCCCAGCAATCGGCTCTGATATATCACAAACGGACCCACACAGGGGAGAAGCCTTACGCGTGTAAGGCCTGTCCAGCCAGATTCACCACCTCCTCCTCGAGGAACAACCACATGATGACGCACACCGGCAATAAGAAGTATGGAACAAAATCTATAACAAACATTTCTTCTCACTCCATATCACCTCAGCTATCTGCTAATGATTTCCATCAAAATCGGTCCAACAGTTCCACAGATTTACCGCAACAAACAGGCAATAGCAAGCATTGTGAATAAAGTTAAAGTTATTTTGATACACATACTCTGTGTTCATATTGGTTGTAGGACAAACAGACACACACCGACATTATTTACAATTACAGAACAATTAGGACGCTTCAATAAATTACAGCAGTGTCAGTGGACGGTACTGAATACGTACAATTCATCTCAATAGACTGTCTATCGACAAATCTATGGTATAAAGTAAATTGTCTATGGGACTTTAAATTATCAATGTTTATGAATTATTGCTTGATTTCTAATTAATTTATATCAATCACGATAGGTTCGTGTGTCCAGTGTGCTTCAAAGGCTGCACGTCTCGTTCGGAGCTGCGCGTGCACTCGAGCAAGCACACGGGCGAGAAACTGTTCGCTTGTGAGATCTGCTCTCAGAGGTTCAGCTCGCCCTCCTACCTGGCTGTGCACAGACGGACACACACAGGAGAGAAGAGATATCAGTGCAGCGAATGTGGAAAAGGTGCTCGTAACACTTCTACCGTCTTTTTTGCAAGTCCTAGTCCATTTTATCCTGTTTTGGTTCTGATCCCAAAAACTATGGATAAATAAATCTGATTAAATTCTTATTTCTGTAATTTTTCCCGTTTAAAAGATTTTATCAATCAGTTAAAGTATGCCATGACTAATATTTGCAATTAAAATGCTAGAACGTTACTAGAAGTGTTGCTGTGTTGTTATAACAACTGAATCTGTATCAGGTTTTGTGGAATGCACCTCATACAAGAAACATATGAAGACGCACGCCAAGGACAAGCCGCAGAATGAAGAGACGAAGACGCAAAATAACCAAGAGGAAGTAGTTGCCAAGCTCCAGGAAACGAACTTGGAGATCGCCGAGGACGACAAGAAAGAAGACAAAGATGGTACAGCGGAAGCGGAAATAAACCAGGATGGACAAATAGTGATACAAGACGCCGGAGCCCAGAAGAGATTCAAGTGTGGGCTGTGCGTCAAGAGTTACACGTATTTGCATAGTCTTAAAAAGCACATGCTGAGTCACGTGCAGATGTGCGTGTTCAGTCCGGACGGCTCGGAGAGGATGTACGCGTTCAAGCAGCAACAGCAGCAGCAGCAGGAGTTGCAGCAGCAGCAGCAGCAGGTGATGGTGGGCGGGGTGGGGGGAGTGCAGCAGCTAGCGGTGCCCGTCCACCAGCACGTGCAGCCGCTCGTGCCGCAGGTGCAAACACAATACACATACACACCTTATATATTTATTTCAGTTCTTGTAAGTTGTACATGACATACAAGCACACGGGTGTTGTAACCATGTAATAAGAATAACTTTAATAAAAATATATATACTAGCGACCGCACCATTCTCTTCTTGGACGAAATAATACAGATTGTATACATTTACTGTGACTATAGAAATACGTGGTCTTAATTAATGTTCGCGTTTAAACAGAATAACCAACATTATCCGGTCATATCATCGGTTCAGCTCCAGCAGACACATCAACAAGTTAATACTGTGAGTTACATTTTACATACAAACTGACAGATTATATATATATACATACATATATTATCTGTCACAATGTAAATGTTTTCAGCAACCACAGCTGCAAGTGCAGACGATCCAGATACACCCTCAACACCAGCCCATACAGATACATGTGAGTATTCAAGTACTACAGCCGGACGATGACCAGAGATAATAGCATAAAAAAAATGTCTATTGTTAACGTCATAACCTAATATATAAGTCTAAAACTGCGCGAACAGCCCATTACTATTTGTTAATCAAAATTTGTCTATCAACATAAACAATGAGTTTACTATTGTGATATCAATATGTCTATTCATTTCATCACGAAGGCGGTCGGTGTTCAACAAGAACAACTTCACGTGGCCACTAGCAGTTGTCAGACGATGGTGCCTAATATCCTACAGGTAACACGAATACAACAAGCCCAATGGATATTATTATCAGTAACATATATATATATATGTTGTTTATATTTGATTCAGTTGCAGCCGGGTGCTGTCGTCTCCGGTTTGGGACAGGAGTTGGGTGGTGTCCACCGCATCATATTACAGCCGCCCCACGCACATCCCCACGCCTTATATACTATACATCACTAGTACACACTATCTTGTATATGTATAACAGTAATTTATTGTACGCTTCATATTGTTGTTCAATTAGTTGTTCTCGCATCACCCTCACAATCAGCAGGTTAGTAAGCAGACTTAACTGTACCAAGTGGTCCTTTTAGTTAGGAATATTTATACGTTAGAGTATACATTACAAATAGTTATTATTGTTTGTTATTATTTCCAGAATAAATATATTTTACAATTTCTGTCTATTTTTCGTTGGCCTGGAACAGTTTGATAAGAACTATCTTTTAGTTAGTACATAGTAAGTAATCTTAGAATTTAGTTTTCATTGTATTTTCTAAGAAAATTAGTTGTTTTGGACTTGCGAGGAAGTTAGTCGCTGAATTAGTGACAAGGAAGTTGCTTTGAGTGATTCTTTGAGACTAAAACAAGTCAAGAAATAATGAGAATCTATGCAATCACATTGATTTATCAATCAAAATTTACAAATTTAATTATAAACTACGATAATTAGAAATTTGTATGATGTTTTCTTTAAAAAAATAAAAATAAAACAGTCCTAGTATGTATTGAAAATTAATTTTATTTAATATCTTAAGTAGTACAGGAAATTAAAATTTTTGCAGCAAATCATTACGGTAATCTATTGTGAAAAATTGAAGATGTAACCATAATTTATA
>DVQP01000582.1:0-21214 GCA_018231745.1 Danaus eresimus
AAATCCTAAATGGAGAATACCTTAAAGTGATTTTTCTCTTATTACCTTTCGAAAGTATGAAGAAATCTTCCACATAATGTTTAAAAAAATAAAAATAAAACGAAATGTGTAATACAAGAAAGCTATCTAGGAACGCGGTATTATTCTTAGGCCTTCTTGAAATAGTATATATTTAAATATTTCTTCATGTTATATCCAAAGGTTACATTTGTCTGTCAAATGTAATAAAATCATAAAGTGTAAACTCCATCACTCTATCTACCAAGGTTTATTATAAGTTTTTTTCATTTAAACTTAGAAGTAGTGAGTTGCAGTTTAACATTTTTAAATTCAATTAACTTAAACACGAAAACAACTTTTATTTCTCTTTCGTTTTCTACTTCCCGGTTGAGTTTTAAAACAGTGTAATTTAGACAAACAGAAGATTCTAATTTTCTTATTTGACGGCTGAATTATTTGAGAATGACTTGTCTACATTTTATTTCTTCAGATGATAGAAAAAGGTCCTTTTGTTTGCATTTCTTTATAACATATAAAGTTTTAAGACTATTTTACTTCTACAGTGAGTTTATTATAGTATTCTACAAGCAACTTGTATCCATATTTTCGAGTTTCATACCATGAAATAATGAAATTACAAATGACAAGATTATAAACAGACTCTGTACTAACAAGAACAAGAAATTAAGGACGTGAAGGCTAAACTATAAAATTCTGAACATTTCTCGTTGCTAAATGCTCAGTCACGTTGGAGATTATTCTTGTTGGATAATTCTGTGCACTCTCTCTACGTGATATGTATCCGTTCTTTCTTCCTCACATTTCATATTGTTTGGTGAAATGAGTAGAATCATATTTAAATCGATTACATATTTTACATGCAATAATAGGTTATCAATGTCTAATATTCAGAAACATCATGTTTATACTAATTTAATTTCTCCAAATGACATAACGACATAACTTTTATTAACAACCAATACTGCCTTTTTGAGTTTTAGTTTGTTTTTTATAGTTTATTGGATCGTATATTAATAAGATCAAATTATAATAGTAATATACACTAGTGTGTTATTAATGCATTGTTTGCCAGCTGCCGTACGTGATAAGTATAGACTACGAGAGTCGGGGCGCCATGTTGCCGCCGCAAGTCAATATATCGGAGCGGGGGTACGTGCCCACTACGTTACAGACTTTTAGGTAAGTTGGCAAGGTCACGTTAACCTTGAATAAGTTTCCTTCCTATTTATTCTTTAAGCAAAATTCGATACAGTTGTATAAAGATCAATATACTTTTTCTTATAAAATGTCTGTCGTGGAAAAATAAATATAGGTTTATAGTTATATTCTAATAGTTTATTTGTATTAATGGTTTATTGTATTAAATAAAAGAAAGTGTGCATAATATTTTTATCCATACATATGTATGTGGTTATCTCAGAGCTAACAGAATTTGACTTGCTAATGTTATTCAACCAGGGTCCGTTTGCCGTGCACTGGTTCAAGAAGTGCCGAAATCCTTGTGACCATGCAACTAAATATTTCAGCACCGGATCGTGCACACAAAGATGTACGGCTGGTGTTTAAGAGAAACAAAATTTGTTTAAAAGGTGAGTTTGATTTCTGATATAAAATACAATATCTGGATAACCGTCACAATTTAAAATATTAATTAAACAAAGTAGGTAAATCCTTACTAACGCCATCAATCATAGTAAACCTTTAATGCTCTAAAAAAATTGTGGTCGTTAATTTTGCCTTTATCCTAAAACTATACAAAACAAATAATGATTTTATTGCAACATTTAAATAAAACACTCGTAGTTCATTAAAAACAGTAACATTCATAAAGTTCTTTGATATATTGCTGAACTTGCCACATCCCCCGAGCTCTTTATAACGACCAATAGATATACTAAGAGCACATAAAGCAATATAAAACCGAAGTTTTCCAAGCACATTCTATGGCAATAATAATAACTATAAATTTTCTAACTCTGCCTCGAGTGGGGAGGTTTCTATCATAGTGTGTTTATTCAGATGAGCTTGTACTGTTCTGTTGAAATTATTGCACAAAGTTTCAGAGCAAAAAAAATTAAGCAAAATAAACAAAATCTTGGTTAATCGCAATTTTGTATAACGAAAGCGATTTCCGTGGTAAATCCCGCTTCACACCGTGTCATATCTAAGTGACGTTATCAGATATCGTTCACGATTTACTTTGCATATTTCCCGATACATATTTTAATACCAGCAGAGCGTACAATAACAGATAACCATTCGACGTTTTGACATCATATTTTACATAACAAAACTTCTTATTTGTATTCTGTTTAACCAATAAATATATAAATTATTCTGTTATAGTGATTTTGTTCCGTTTTAGAAGTTATATTATAGTATTAATGAAAAAAAATTACGGATACTATTTACTGGAAAGCAATTTATGAATAAAATACATCCAATTACACTGTTTGAAGCTACAAACGTTTTCGCAGGCCCCGTTTGATTCTTTCACAGATGAGTAAATACAAGTTTACTCACTCAACAAATCACTCCCTCGCATTCTTTATTAGCATGCAGACGATTCGGTAGACGCAACAGGATATTTTGCTAGGGATGAAGACGTATTAAGGGGCGGCACTCAACTCCCCTCTTTAATGTGTTTACAAGGAAGTATCGATTGTTCTATTGTAATTTTATTTGACTTAGAAATTTTGTTTCAGCGTCATATTTATTGTACGTTTTATCAAATTTACCATTCAATAATTAGTATAAGGTTTAAATTATTGTAATGGTGTATTCTAATTATTTACTTTGAAATTTGCTAATAACTACTAGATTGGGAAATTATTTAACTTTTCTTTATAAATTTAGATTTTTTAATATTTATATTTGAGGACCCATAATAATTTTTTTTAAAGGTTTTGTAGTAATGACATTGAAGAGGACTATACAAAAATAAGCATTTTTATCTCATTCAAGCAAAGTAACCACGAACTTCAATAGAACCATATTATTATAAAAGAGTATTGTAGTCGTTTGAGAATTCATTTCAGAACTTATGTAATATGTTCTGTGGTTACATTTTAATTACGCTTTTAACTTTCTGGTGAAAATCTGTTAACTACTTTAGTTTAGTAACGAGAAATTCGATGTTGAAACAGTTCGCACTTAACACGTTTATTACAATTGCAAATTCTTTTGCATTATTATTTATTATCGTACTTTTATATCAAGTAAGAAATACAGGCGTAAGTTTGTATGTGTTTTTAAGATAGTATTGATTTGTATAAAAATAAAATCTTTGTATTAGAATAACGCTGTTTGAATAATGCATCAGGTTTGTCCATCTTTAAAAATTAATCAACTTCATAGCAAACAAATAGGTTCGCGTGTAACTATCGGATAACATCTAGTTTTAAATATCAACAAGTTACGAAAAGACAAAATATGAAACCAATATAAATTAAAAAGCAATTCGTTTATGACAACAGCTTTTGTTATTTTTTCCAATGCCGTGTAACATTTCATAAGGTTTCTAACAGAAGAATTTATTATAATTTTATTAAATCTCCCTTTTTTAGGAACGCTTTATTAAAACCTGGTTGCACGTCGATTCTCCCTATTCTTAAAAGTTTTTCTATTATCCCTAATATTTCATTTAGCGGGTTTCCCTTAATATAAAGGAACGAATGGGAACGCTTCTCTGTTAAGCGTTGATTTTCAGCGTGAAATTAATAATGTATTATACTGGTTATAATTATGAGCCTGTGTGTGCGGTTGGAAGTTAATTAATAATTATGACGTATTGTGTATTATTTATACATTTTCGTGATATATATATATTTATTTTAACTTTAAATATCTTCATTACAACTTTTATAAATTTTGGATGCATCTTTCGGGTAAATTGTTGCTGAACCATTTCATTTTTCATTACTTTTAGCTAAATTAATCATTTTAAATGTATTCTATCAGCATATACGAAATTCTATAAGGATGTATTTATACAAATTATATCGTATCCGGAATAAAATATAGTTGGCTATATTATTTTGTTCTCTTTGTTTTATAAGCTCGTAGTATTCATTATTTGCGTCTAAAATATTGCTTTCCCGATAACTTTTTGTATACAGTTGGTTAAATCTATACTTTAATATGTATTACATTCTGTGGTAAACACTGAAGGGTACGAATTATTTTTGCCATTAAATTACGTTGTACTAAGGTCATTTACTAAACCAAAATTGATGAGCACAAAACTGGGTGGATTTGAACGTGGTAATAAATTTATCTGCTAGTTCCTCTCCCTGATAACCGTGTCTAAAACTATAAAAGTTAAAAAATGACTATATATGACGGTTAAACACAGACTTTGTGTGTACTGTTTACAGATATTATCGACTTGATATACTTTTAACTCACACAAAATATGGTAGTGGCAATTTGAAATATGATTTGGACGGTGGTATGGGTATTTTTGTTTTATTTAAAAGGTATTTATTACAAATTATGTACCAAGTTTCGCCATAAAGAGTAATTTACTAAGACAAATTAAAAGATTCTAAAGAAATTTTATAACAAGCACATTTGATGTAGAAATTATCTTTTTTTTTCGAACACATAATGAAGGTCTTATAATTGTTTAGGTTTATCGACGATCATACAGCACAATGATACAGCTCGATTGGCTGGAGACGCGAGCAGCACTTCCGGTGGAGTACTATTTGCTGCAGGAGGATGTGCCGCTGCTGCACTAGCACTCCTGGCAGGAGTAGCAGCAGCTGGCACATTATACCGGAGAGGCAATAAAGCTCGACATCACGATTCTATACAGTGAGTAGAAGAAATTATTGATTAATTTATCTAGCGTTAGTGCTGTAAATGCTATTAGTACCAACAGCTTGTCTCTTTAAAATAAACGTTAATACGTGAAGTAGGTCTGTACTTTTTTTGGATTCTTTAGTAACAGTTTCATAAAAGGTGTATATAATAAAATTTTAAGTCTATTAATGTCCTCATATATATATAAAAAAATCTCTGTTTTAAAAATAAAGAAAGTAATGAGTTTTGAACTTTAGTTATTTGTTTCTTGGAACTTTTCCAAATTCTTTGTAAATTCTTTATAAATTCATTTTCAAAATGAGAATCTATTAAGTTTTTAGTCTATCAAGAGCATTTTTATTATTTTCGATAACTGTAATATGTAGTAAACTGTCGATACCACTACAGAAAAGTTGAAATAAATGTTGCAGTTACATTTTTATAGCGTATAACGATCAATTTGAAGAATTAAAAATAAAAAAAACAGTTTGATCATTAAAACATATTGGTAGATGCACCCCTCTGATGGATGATGGCAAAGGCTCTATCGATAGACAATAAATTATAGAGTGACATTTAATTGCGCCCCACTTTGGTGTTTACAATGAATAATGGTTCGATATATTCGCTTACGGACGGCTGAGATAAGAATTGTTCCAACTTTTATTTGTTCAGGAAGAAAATGCTACAATAAACTATCTGTACTGTGAAACAATACGAATAAGAAACGGAATTAGATAAATCAATAATTTTAAAGAAACCCTAAACCAAACACCATAAAGACATTGTTATTTTTTTGAGATTTCTTTAATTATAAACCAATTCGTTTAGTTGCTTTAACAAAGCCGTCCGCAAAACCTTAGTGGTTTGCCATTGACATTTTATACTGCAGCCTTGAAAGGTTTCTCGTATCGTTTGCACTATTTTTTTTGTATATACGAGGATAATGACACTAAATAATCTAAAAATCTTTAAATACCCTTACATTAAGTATTTCAAACAAACAACATTGCATTTAAATAATTAGTTAAAAATTATTAATTCATTCATTTATATCACGACTTGAAAATGTTTGTTTGTATTTTTTAACTACCAACTACTGAACCGATATTTATGTTTCATAAATTTCATTAAGAGCAGCAAAAAGTTTACATTTAAAAATTATATGGATTAATAGTAGATGTAAATGAATTGCTTTCCACCTAGCACGTCATATACCACAGCAGCTTATGGGAGTCATCAGAACGTGTTACTTCGCCTGGACACGCTGGGTAGGCCGCCTAGCTCTACCGGCTCGTACGCCACCATCGCCAGCCTTCATAAGTTTCCGTTCGGTAAGACTTTCCATTTCTTTTTCATAATCATTTCTTGTAATTCAAAAAAATGGACAAAAATTTTCTCTATTCAGAAATATTAATTTAAAAAAATCGAATCTAAACTTCATATACGTATCGTTAATATTGTTATAATTATAAATAATAATAAATTATGTGAGTTAAACACATTTTTCCGCCATTCAACATCACTGTAAATACTCCTACTTAAAATTATTAGAGGAAAGCCTTTGATATCTCAATATAACAATTTCCACACAATACATTTTACCAATGTATTGATGTTAAATTTTTGCATTTACCTTTTCATTGCTTTCAACAGACGATTTATTATAGTAGAGAGAAAACAATTTCAATAAGATAATTAATTTTCATTCGTCTGTATCTCTTTTGTTCCATTTCATCCGATAGATTTTAAAGTGTCTAATGATATTTATTGAAAGTCATAATATTGATTTAAAAAGCTGTCGTTCCTTTAATAAATTAATTAATTAAGTCTTATATTTCTACTTACATAACTGAATATTTTGTTTTATGAAAATTAGTGAAACGAATCTTTTATAGAATTCAAGAACAATTACTGTGTATATTTTATTGATAGTTTGTTTCTCTTTCACATTAGCATCCGTCTATGCATTGTATACTTTCAAATTGTTTAGACGCGTCTTGAAATAATGAAGCCAAACGCTAATGTGAAAGCACTAACTGTTTATGTTTAAATTGTATACGTTTAGATTTAGAAAATCACTGTCAAACAGGCAGTCGAAGATCGCCTTCACCGTATGCAACGACACACATCGGTGAGCACATCTACGCCAAGCCGGAATCCCGTGTATCGTACTATGCTGCTTCAAACCTTACCCATGTGTCACAGGTATATAAAATATTCAAGGGGAATATCATCTTGCCATTTGCGAATCAGATATTTCTTCAGTATATGTATATATAATGTTATTAGCCTGTGTCGGTTAATTTATTGGACAATTCTTTGAACCTTGAATAATCGTGTTTCCATGCCAGACAATCAACAATGTTATGGTATTGCAGTAGTAGTTGTTGTATTTGTAACTATTCTAATAAAAATATAAACATAACATTTAAAATAAAATCAAATAATATAAATATATAGGATTTGCTCGAACAAATAATCTGCAAATGGAATAGAGGTAAAACTATAAATCTCCAAAACCCCAATTAATATCCACAAACGTAATTCTCCGACCTCAAAATATACCGACCACAATCACCTACATTACTCGACTCTTGTTATTAATGAGTGTTTCTAGCCACTCCTCATTATTTCGTACATTATGTCATGTCTTTTACACTACAAAAATTACTGGATTTATCTCGATTTTGATAAAAACGCTGTTTTACAGCTAATTATATTAAAAAAATCTTTTTCAAAAAACAATCTCCAGTTGTAGAGAACTCATTAAGGAAGTTTTTCTTTGGTTGAAGTTGAACTAGACAGAACGTTTATCCTTTATCTCATTAAGGGTTTAATTTTAAATGAGGCCTCATCAGGTGACGAGAATATAATGCAATTAGTGAGTTCGGGATTAAGGTTTTATAATCAAAAAGGATTTATAATATTAAACCAAAGTAAAAACATGTATTAAATTATAATTTATTTTTAAATTTGAGTTAAGAGTGAAAATTGCAAATATAGTCACTAAAAAATTTATTTCCACTAAACTTTTTTCTTTATTCATTCTTTATCTATCTATTTTCGCAACTGGATATCTGTTAAGTGAACGTTAAATAAATCGATATTTTAAATTCAATTCTAATATTCATATATAGACTAATATAAAGCAGTATTTCCTTAAAATCAAATGTTCAAGACTTCGCTTTTTTAATATTTGAGACATCTTTCAATATTATGCTTGGCAGGGACAGACGTTTCTAATTTTTTACCCCATTTGTTCATAAAGTCATCGCACTCTTGAAAGTCTTTCTTAGGAAATATAAATTATTTTTCTGTAGACGAACCACTAGCGAAAATAGATATTAGTCATAATCTAGCTGACCAGCTAAACATAACAACATTGTAGATAAGTTTACAAAAATAGATTTTTGTCTCTCTACTCTTCAATATTTTATACAAATGTATTGCAATTAGTTAATATTATTTTTTATTCATTTTCATAAATTATCTAACGTTAATTATGAAGATAAATTATAAAGGTCCTTAAAATCTAAAGCACGCCACTTCTTTGTTGTCAAAGGATACAATGATAGGATAAATGTTACGATTTTATTAAAAATTGTTATAAATATAATAAAAGGAATGTTTGAAATGTGCAAACGCTAATGAATATGCGATTTACGACTTCAAGTCTGATATATGGCACTCAATAATACCTTACTTGCAGCAATGATATTCATTTTACATTATTTAACTTCAATCGTAGATTTTAATGTTACATAATTATAGATATTTTTTTCATTATTACTAGCAAACCATAGCGAAGGATCGCATTACGGAACCAGCTGAACAACTGCGATATCTGACCACCCCCCGATCCAACATTCGCCTCGAAATACTCGTCCAAGAAGGTACCTTCGGCAGAGTTTATAAGGGAGTGTTCAAAAGAGGTGATACATATGAAGAAGTGCTCGTAAAAACTGTGTCTGGTAAGTATTGATTTTTTTTTTGATATTTCGAATATAAATTTGTTTGTTAATATTCCGTTTGTATCAAAGATGCGGCTTCAGCAATGCAAGCGGCTTTACTGCTAGCGGAGGGTCTTAGATTATGTGGTTTGGTGCATTCTAATGTGTTGACTCCGATGGCTGCTTGCGCGGAAGAAGCCAGGAAGCCCCTCCTTGTCTACTGCTGCGTGTCGCACTCTTCTAATCTGAAAAGGTAAGTGTTAGCAAAATTCAACAGAAAGACTTGTTACAATTTAATTACTGCGATAATAGCCCATAACTTGTTATTTTCTTAACTTAAAAGTTATTATAACAATTTCTGATTAGTAGAAACAAAACAAGCGATTACTAACTTAAGAGAATTGAAAAGAAAAAACAAATTACTAACATTAATTCAATTAATTTCTATACGACATTTTTTCTAATCAACAATTAATGTCTAGATCTGCTTTCCCATCACGCCTGATTTATGATATTAATCTTTATGGCAACAATTGTAACCGAACCGCAGACCAAAACAACAACCAAATTTAATTAATGCGTTCCCATCGAGTTTAAAATAAAACTTCGGGAATAATGTTATAAATTAATATTTATACAAGCAAATAAAATTAAATTTATATTCTGTTTAATTTATTTATATAATCATTTAAGTTAATTGAATTAATTTGACCGACTTTCGATGGTAAGAAGCGGATTTTCTAGAACGAAATCATTATATCATAGTTATTTTATAAACGAACTGAAATCTAGATATTGTCTTTCTAATCAAAGAACATCACAGTTTATAAAGAACATTTTTTTATGACAAAACACATAAAAAATAAACTTTAAAAAATGACAAACCTACTCTGCTTTGGATTCGCTTAACAAAATAAGGTAGGATAGTTACAAACAATTTTACATTTTATATCAATCTCATAATGTATGAATATAAAATATCTTTTACTAAACAAAATTCAAATATTAAATCCATTCATATTGTATAGGTTGTAATAAATAGATAACGTATTGCTGTAAATGTATTTTTCAACCATTTAACTTTAAATTAATGGATGGATGGACAAGATAAAATTGGTGTATATTCTTTAACAACGCCTCGTATATAGGTTCCTTACATCTTGTCGTCTCGGGCACCAAGCCGCGCCCGCGACTCGTGAGCTGGTCGATCTGGGAGCACAGATCGCCTGCGGGCTAGCATACTTACACGTGCAACGAGTCATCCACACAGATATTGCTACTAGGAACTGCATGTATGTATAGTTTTAAGCTGGTTTTTTTACGTCTAAGATAAAATCCAGCTTATTGTTGTTCCATTGTTTGATTCCTTGCATTTAGATTAAAGCGGTGAAGGAGTAAGTCAAAATTGATTTATTTTTATTTAAGGATAGGACGCTCATTTTAAATTATGTTAAAAATAATCTAAAAGTAATGTAAGGTATTGAGAGTTACCTTTTAACAATTCGTTTCCTATTTCATATTTGTGTTAATAAATATAATTGTTAATTTAACATTTTTATTTCATTATATAATTAAAATAGTGTGAAGTATTAATTAAAAAACAATAATAGACGGACAGACAAAAGTAACAACTTTCTTTAATTTCAGATGTATTTACCGTAAGATGTGAGGAAAAACTTTTTCTTTTATTGTTATCCTATAAAACACTATCACTCTTAAATATTTTCCATACGCAGAGTGGATGAAAAGTTGAGACTGAGGGTTACAGACAACGGGCTGTCCCGGGATCTGTTCCCGGACGACTATCACTGTCTTGGGGACAATGAAAATAGACCGGTTAAATGGATGGCGCCAGAATCTCTTTTGCAAGGACAGTGTACGACCTCGTCTGATGTGGTAAGATCTCATTGATGCTAATGATATTTTTGATGAATTTGTCAAACTCTACCAAGAATAAATTAAATAGTTAGCAATTGCAAGAAGTAAAAATCTTCAAGGTATTTGCAATAAACTTTTTTTAAAGATTCGGAATAAATAACTAATGATTGTTTTGGCCATTGAAAACTTTGTACTTAATGAAAATGCTTTGAATACAGTGGTCATTGGGAATAACACTATGGGAATTAGCAACCCTCGGAGCGGCTCCTTTATCAGAGTTAGACGCGGCCGACGTCGGAGCCTTTCTTAACGGAGGCTACAGACCTTCGCAACCCCATAATTGTCCTGATGAATTGTGAGTATTTTAACTATCATCAATAACACCAGCGACTTGAAACTTGTTTTACTGTTATATAGTACATTTTTCAATTTTAATGTAACATGACGTTTCAATTTATTTGAATGACATGCGCTTAATATTCTCGTGAATAAATTTTCCGGAAAATTCAAAATATCAGCTTCAATTATAAGCTTCACTATTATTATTTTTTTCATTTTCATGTCTATAATTGGTTTATTGTCAAAATTTTATTACTTAAAGTTTTTGAATTAAAGACGTGTTTTTGTCTTTTTAATAATAATGAACTTTATATTCATAAACAAATATGTTAAACTAGGTATGGCTTAATGTCGTGGTGCTGGACTACTTCGCCTTCAGCTCGCCCCACCGCTCCACAACTCTTGGCCGCCCTACACGACTTTCGACAAGCACTCAGTACTTATATCTAACATGTCTCTACAACTTCATACAACTCATTTCTTATCTTCCCCGCACAGGCAAATCTTCTCATTGCTTTCTTCTTTGTTTATCTAATTTAGAAGATACCGATGTGCCTACCAAATATTTTTACTATTTTAATTTTAACAAAAATATTAATACCTCAAATATCAATGGATAATTTACATGAATCGATATTATTTATAATTATTGAAAAAAAAATACATGAAGTCCGATAGGATCCAAGGATACAGACTGTATATTTATTAAAATAAAAGTGATATGGTAATTGTAAGTAGATTAATATATAATTTCCTATGAAGTGATATGTGTTTATGTAAACAACTTAGATAGAAGTGATGTTGGATTCTTAGAATTCGTAAACATGAAATACAAAAGGGATCGTATTAAAGGGATATCGATATTATTTGATCGTTTTGTACTATCAAATAATCGATATTTAGTTCATAAACATTCAATTTGGAAATTGTCAAGTCTAAAAATTTATGTGTAATACGTATTTTAAGTGTATATAATACAACATACATACGTCGGTATATTAATCTTATTATATGAATGATAAGTCGATGCAAAACGGAATTAATTTTTATGGAAGACTTAGTGTTTTGTATTAGTAAATTTTAATATTCGATGGTAAGATATTTTTAAGATAGGTTAGAGTTCCTGAGGACATACAAGTCCGTCCAGGCCGGCTAAAGGATCAACACCAAAACAGTAGTGAGTAGTGGTTTTACAGCGGAATGACTTCCAGGGATTATTATATATGGAAATCAAGACTATGTAAAAACCGATAAAATACATTAATACAAAATACATTGACTGTAAATTAATTCACATATGCAGTTCAATTTAAATTGAAAACGAATGTGTCTGTAAAATTACAAGAAAATGAATATATTCCAGAAAATAATCTCTAGAGGCCAGATTAAGCGTAAGCCGCGAACAAGAAATAATTGTCTATTAACCACAATTTATAAAAATATATTAATGTAATCCTAATGTATGATAATGTAAATATTTGTCACCTGTTTTATATAACACTTTTACCGGCTTCCTCAAAGCGCTAGCGGGTGCGGCTGTCAAAGGACAGCGCAGTGTCAAAATAATGTAATGTCACTGCGTCCATGTCGATCCGCGCTCCTTGGTCGCGTTTAGAAACGGTAAGTTTAAAAAAATCGTGGTAGTTTCAATCGATTTCGAATTTATGGTTATAGATGTTATCATCATGGTTTTTCATAAATAATGTCTACGAATAACGTGCTTATTTTCGTTTAGCCTTTAATGTTTTTAATTATTTGATGCTCTTTTCCTCTACAAGAGTAAGTGATCCTGCTTTTTATTACCACCGCATCGTAATAACATTCTTATAACAGAAGTTGTCGGGACAGTTGCAATAGTGTTAAAATGTAACTAGTTTTGTTATTTATCAACAACGTTCTCCGTAATACTTTACAACGCATTTTTATTATTGTTAATTTATTCGTGTACAATTGGTTACTAAGGTAAATGCAAGAAATTGCTTAAAAGTTTTTTATGTATTTATTATATCTATCAAATAAACGCGTTATGGATCATACAGGGTGTTTAACTCTAGGCATTTCGAGCGATTAGACTTTTAATTGCAATTATTTCGCGCATTAGCATTA
Source organism: Danaus eresimus (assembly GCA_018231745.1). Taxonomy (NCBI): domain Eukaryota; kingdom Metazoa; phylum Arthropoda; class Insecta; order Lepidoptera; family Nymphalidae; genus Danaus; species Danaus eresimus. The sequence continues at coordinate 13,104 of DVQP01000582.1, forward strand.
AGGTTGATGTTTTGTAATCTGTATGTCGCTGTTTGTATTTTCATGTCTATTATATAGAGTATGAGGGGTCTTACTACAAATCAAGCTGCCAAAAAGCACGCGTGGTATAATTTAGACAGTGAATCTTATTTCTCTAACTAAAATTGGAGATTTTGGTCCTTTTGTAGTAAGACGGTGAAAATTACTTTTAGGGTATGCAATAGATCGCTAGAAGCTCTATCTAAACATATTTCCTATTTTGTATTACAATTATGAAATAACCAAAGAACTACGTAGAAATTTTTAATCTTAATAACTAATAAGTAAAACTCAATTTATATGTGACTAGTTATTAAATTGCACGGTAAAAGAATCCGATTGTAGTGTTTACAAGAAATATCTTTTAAAATACTCATGATATTTTAATATAACGAATTCTGTTTATTCGGATTGGGGAATTAAGCGCAAAATAAATAAATTTATTCATACATGTGTATGTTTGTACATAGTTTTTTCTATTACATTCGATTCGTTTCAGTTTGTGCTGTTTTGTACCATCTATTACACTCGTTTATAATAACGAATGATCTGAAGTTGCATTATTATTGCTATCAATTGAAGTTTAATGTTTATTATATAAAGTAATTGTCGCACTAGAAATAATAACGTTACTATGAATATATACTTCTGGTTTCGTTAATATTTGATGATGCTTGACTGACTCCTGTATCGAATCCGTATTCATTATTCTAGTTGTGGAATTTCAAATTAAACTCTTAATACCAGCACTTATTGGTAAACCACTTACATAATAATGTGATGAAAAAGATCATTGTAGAAAATTAAAATTTTGTATTATAAAAGTCCGTATTAAAAAATCTGAGTGAAATATGAACGTATTTTTTCTATTACATCTTTTTGTCATCACTGCTAGCTTAAAGTGGTTTCTACTCTGAGTATTTTATATGTTCAAAATTATAAGATTATTGCCATTATTGTGTAACTATTTAAATTATGAATGCGCTATTTGCTACCTACGGTAATATTAATGATTCAAATAATTTGATATGTATACTTTTAACCCCAAGTTCTTATTAATGGGAACAGTTATTATATTTTTGTATTATTACCGTAATAATAATTATAATTATAAACTTGTTTCGTAAATAAGTAGATGTTATATTATATTGGCATTTAATATAAACCCTTTTTAAATATACCGAGAGAATGTTTTATCAAAATTTCGTCAAATGTTAAGGTCTTATTATAATTGTATAATTGGCCGATATTAATATTTCATGAAGTCGTGTTTTGATGTATTGGACGAGTGATTTATTGTCGTATAAAAGACATCGAGTGCCAGATGAATGTGATTGTACGTTAAATGTTGTGTCTAACTATTGATAACCAGTAAGTGGATGTACGCAATTTTGCTTTCGTGAATAATAAGAAAAAGATGTTATTTTACAATACATTTGATGTTTCATTTATATAACCCTTATAGATTAAAAATGTTAATATGAGTTTCTTTTTACCATTTGACGTGATGTTAAACTTCGTAAACATTTTGGCAAAGGTGGCGCAAGTGAGCTAAAATATTTTTTAACAAGCCAAATATATTTAATATAGATATCTGCTCTTCTGTGTCACTATAATATTATTAGTATATAACTTCTTATTTGGCAAAAGAAATACATAGGCATTTAGTAAAAGTATATAATAAATTCATGTAAAGTAAGTTTAATTACCTTTTCAAAAAAAAAAATACAAAACCTGTCTGATATTTTTCCTCCTTGTATATTTGTATTCTTAACTGAGAAAAATGTTTTCATTGGGTTGCTTTCGTTAAAAACAATATTTAGTTCAACACAATATGAATGAAATCCTTCATAAAAGTTAGTTGCAATAATAACGTTATAAGTTTAGAGTAATAAACTTTAATATAAAAACTTGCTGTAAAACCTTTATATAAATTCCACCGCATTTTCACTGACTGGCGAGCGAGCCAGTCATGTTTTATACGTTATCAAATAAACGGTGCTTAAAATATATAGAACAGTGTTATGAAATTTTATTACTAGTTAATTAAGTTTCAAATAAACATAAGAATAAGAATCAGTTATACTAATAATAATAAAAAAAAATCCTGTCAATAATTTTTAAACAACTTTTAGTTTTATTGCGAAAATACACGCTTTTGAAAATAGGGATGATCCCCGTTCTCTAACTATTTAGATTTTGTTTGAAAACCAATGAATTTTTAGTGTCGCTAGTTTTTTAGTTTTCTAAAGTAAATTATAATGGTATATGTGTGGAATACTCGTTAAAATTCACCATACGTGATACTAGAAAAAGCTTTGCCATTTTTACTTTGGTTAGATAAAATTTTGATGCCGGTAAAGTTCGTCAACCTCCGCAATTGACTGAGCCTTGCTATTTCCTTTGCTTTGTGGAACTTTAAAATTTTCAATATATTTTCCTGCGTCGACGCTAGAAAAATTGCAATTTCTTTGTGTACAAACAGCCCGCGGGAGGCCGCGCGACAAAGTGGCAATATTCTATCTCAGCGGGGCTCCTCAAACAAGAGGGACTAGAGGGGGATAGAATTATATTGATGCCCTTAAGCGGAAATGAGATAGCACGGAGTTATTAATTGGAGAGAATTGACGAACTTCGACCGGAACCATGTTTTTGACAAATTTCGCTTTGATACGGCGATTACTTTCACCTCGACGCTTCGAGGGTCAACTTTTAAGTGACTTGAGATAAATAATGTCTCAGATGACTTATTTACAAAAAGTGATATCGTTTACAGGATAAAAATAATATGAGTCCTTTTAAATTTTGTATAATTATATAAAATTTTGATGTCTACGATATTTAGGAGCACACATTTAAATTAAATTATGGTTTTTGATTATACTTCGCGCATTTATTCTATTATTTTATAGTTCACTCCACGTTTCGGGTACTTTACAGCAGCTCTCATCACGGGCAAAGCAGATGAGACGAGAATGTTTGTTGCTTTCATAAAAAAAATATGAAACTTTCCAATAACTTTATTCTTCTAAAACAGCTCCTTGTAGTTTCATACTTACTACATGTTACCTAAGATGACGTCATTGTCTGTTATTTAATTAGGTACTGGTCATTTAACTCTCTCCAAACACAACACAAAAGCTATTACGGACCAAAACCAGTAACATAGTTTTGATTAAGCATGCTAAAAGTTTAATACTTGGAAACCAGTACCTATGTTTAAAATTGCTTTTTTGAAAGGAAAAATTCAACAAAAAATTTAATAATTTTAAAATCACATGGTCAATATTGTATTTTTTTTTTATTACACTAAAGAAATTGTAAGTGGAAACATATCTAAAATTAAATAAAAGTTATTTCTTTGGAAGTGAGCAGATAATTTTGTATAATATATGTGATATTGGTTTTTTTTTGTTTTGAACATAGAATAAAGACATCCTAAAAGTGCGGCAGTACGTAATAAGAATTTCGACCAAGAGATTATTCCGGAGCCATTCAGTTGATTTTTATTTTATACAAACTTGGTGTGGCAAATCAACATCAACTTTTACCATAATAAATTCCAGTCTGCTCATTTATATACGTGGGTGAGCGTTTCTTATCGTTGCATGCGTGTATATTTGAATCCCATAATAATAAACACACTAGTAAGTAAGGGCGAAGTCACAACCATTAAGCGTCTGAACGAAAATAAATTTAGGTCTATAATTTTTATATTTAAACAAAGGCAATAGTGAACTCGTCATGTGTAAAAATGGATTCAGACAAGAGTGGTGATATGAAAATTTGGAAACAACTAAATAAAACTCTCGTCTCCCTTTCCCGTCCAATTTGTACGTAATTGAATTAAATTGATATAGACAATGCTATTTTTCACTGTGACGTTCAGCGGCTCAGTTAATCTGATTATTTTGATTGGTCTGCTGTTAAAATGAACCCTTTTCATTTTGATGTCAGCTTTTCGTTTAATAAACTATAAACATATGTATATATTTATGACGGAAGTACTTCACATCAAAGCAATTCTGTAATTTGAATGACATTGATCCGTTAGAATTAAACTAGTGTGATATCAATTTCTATGTCATATATCTGTTGCTAAATAAAATTAAATGGAAATAACACAGCATTTTCATCTAAAATTATGAGTCCGTTACGAGGTGTAATGAAATCAGAAAATCATTAACTTTACACCTGCCGCCATAGTAACTTTCTTATAACGTATTGCATTACATTGCTACGTATAAAACTGTCGTCAAAATATTTCCCAGTTTCCTGTGGTTGCGTTTGTCGTAAAGCCATTTATGATACCGTTGCTTTATTGACTGAAGAGTGGACGGAATCCACATAAACGAGTTAGTAGAGTCTCAAATACATACAATGATTGCTTAGTTGTGAAGAATTCTGGGCATTGCTTTGATGACAACAAAATTTACTTAATAAAACTTTCTTTATAATAGTTGTAGCTATAAATAAGTAGATTTTGTTTTGTTTTTCTCATGGTTACCAGATGTCAGAAGTGAACAAAACTGATATTTGAACAAACGAAAGCAATAGCTTTCAAATAAGAATCATTAAAATATCTTTACCCAGTCGAAAGTTATAAGGTAACAAACAGAAATAAAATATTGATCTCCTCTTCCTTTTTGAAGTATGTTGAAAACTACTAATACATACGATATATTATGTAATAATAAAATTATTTTCTCCAAACTATAACCGTAAGGGCCTTATATTTCATATTCCCATCCCATTATTGCCACAGGTCTATGATTTACAACTCTTCATTACTGACCACCAATCACAGCCCTGTGAAGTCTTCAGGTTTATACATATAAAGCAAATCGCATCTTGGTAACACGAAACCAAAATGAAACTGCAGAATAAAAAAAATGTTTTAGAAAGACAAATAGACTAATTTTTATAAAGCCATCAGTCACAGATTTTTCTTTGTTTTTTGCTTATAATTACGCCATGATAATTTGAGCGCTATCGATGAAAAATCAGACATAAAATAATATCCACTGGCTTACAAAAGAATCTACTAAGAAAAACTGATTATCTTTTACGTTTAATTTTTATTATTAAAGCGACATTCATTGTTGAAGTTCTAACAATAATTCATTACTGCGTTCGTCAAGTTTAAAACAGAAGTTGGAAACTTTTGCGGAGTTACAATTAAAACATCGAGCTTCGTCGTTACGTCTGTTTGTTTATTTGTATTTTGTTGTATTATCTTGAATAAAGGAACACGGAAGATAATTAACAGTATTTCCCTATTCACTCGTAAAAGTTTTATGGAAGGTAACAATTAAAATCGAATTACGTAAAGTTGCAAATCATAAGGGTTTTGAGATGTTTTTGCTCATTTTTTACTAGAATATTATGGATTTATATTTAAGTCTAAAGATACGTGACATTTTTTTTTATTAAAGCGAAAGGTAACTTTGAAGCCCTGAACACTCGAATTCACCAATAAAAAAGGTCAGTGGCCCGATGGCAAGTAGTAATATTTATGGGCACATCTTAGTGCGAGCCCATCAATCCCATTTTAGATCTAATGGCGGGCCACCAAACATTTGTCACCATGACACGATATTAGACTGTGAGATGTACTGCGACTCCTATTGCGTCTGGAAGAGGTTATTATTTTCTTCTCACAAAAATAATATTTTGCTCAATAATAAAAATATATATATATAAAAAAAATTGTATATAAATTCCCTTATAGTTATAATATAAAGAACTTATTAAAAATTTATATATTAATTATACGAACTCCTGCCCATGATTTTGTCTGTGTGGTGTTTGAAGCCGGGTTCAGAGTGAAAGAAACAAAATTTGATTGAACAATTGATAAGAACAATCGGATACCGAGATCTATAGACTGTGGTTGTGCTGTATTGTGCTGACTGTACCGTATCTTTACCACTAATAGACATCATCAACGTGAACACAATACAGTGGTCTTACGATATATTAAAGGGCATACGTATTTTTAATGTCTAACTAAAGTATCGCCAAAATGAGCTCTGAAGTCACAATCAAACGTTCACACTTATAATAATAGAGGAATAGTGGTTTATATACATCAATGTGAAACAGTAAATCAACAAACTCAATACATTACCTCATTTTAACTAAAACTCAAACCCGCACTGTACGCTGCCCAGAATTTATGGACAAACAGAGCGTGCAATGTGCATTTTACGATAGTAGCGGTATCGGGCGTGTAGCGTCGATTGTTAAATTTATGACGCGATCCGGTCACGGTAAAAAACTACCTGCGCAAATAATGTTTGTGATGCTCAATAAAGCCTTTAGCTTTGTAACCGCTAGGTTAGACCAAATGCAATATTGCTGAATTTTAAGAGCTTAAATTTATTTGTTATTTATAGGAGGTTTGGAAAAATATATTATAAATTACAATTGCTTATTGCTATTTGTAGTTTTATACCATTACAGGGTATAAGTTATAACAAAAATTTAAATAACAAATATTATGTTATTTTATAATCAACATCAACTATTTTTGGAATAAAGACTTTTTTACTTTTTTGGTCATTTATTAACAAAATATATTTAGTACCAGTGAAAATCATTTGAATAGAAAGTTACGAAGAAAAGTAATCGATGCGTAACCAGGGTGTTGTAATATGCCAAGAAACAAGGGGCTTTAAGAGGTTTCTGCGAGGGGACACTAGAAATGCGACGAGACAGCTTAAATAACAAAAAATGTTAATGCTCTCTCTGTAAACAATAAGGTACGGTTCTTAGACTAAGTTTTTCTTTTAAAGCAAAATAATTTATATGAGTTGAAGAATACAATAAGTTCAACTTTTAGAGATGCCAACAAATAATTGATTAGACAGAACATTCTCGTGTTTAGTAGCCCGTCAACAAGATATGTTAAAGGTTCTACGATCAAAGGTTGCTAGGCCACCAAACATTTGAGAACAATCACTTCAGTTCTCATATTGCGCTATGTATGTTATATTCATTTTGAATACGTCCTTCATCTACCATTGCAATTTCTTTGCATTTTTATTTGCGATTTCGTGACATATTACATATAACGTAAGTAACTAAATAGTGTTATTATATCAAAAATGTAACGTTTGGCCTAAATTATAATAGAAAAACTTCTTATCATAAAACCAGGAGCTGTTTTTATGATTTCCATAAGAATTGTTTTTAAAAATGATTGGATGTTATAATAAGTTCTAAAATTGTAACAAAACTGCTAAGACCAAAAACAACTTTAAAACAGCAATATAATTTAGATCGAGTTGCCTAACAATAGTTTTGTTTACGAGTTCTCAGTGAATGTTTAATTGAATCGTCGTAGGGGTTGGGTGAAAATTCATGTATATTTACATTCGCGTTTTAGGACAGTGAAATCTCCCCAATTCGATTATCACTTTCTTACTAGCCCCCGGGGGATTAAACTTTGAACTGTTACGTGATTTTTGATTCTGGACAGGAATATATTACCGTTAAGAGGGTTTTGCTGTAATGAACACATTAACACTATTAGATCTGTTGGAAATGGCTTCCACTCAGTTAAAACTTTTAGTCTGTAGCGGTGAGATTATCTGAATGATAATAATTATTACGCTCCTTGAACTTACAAGCATTAATAATAAAAACTATTAGGAAAGTCTCTCATACATTATGAATAATTTATTAATAAGGTCCATTCATGAATTTTTGTGTTTAAAATTATAATACAATAGAAATAAGAATAATTCATAAATATAAACTATAGTATTTTTAGTAAACCAACATTTATTATAGAGTTTATTTTAAACTAGCTGTTGCCTACGGCTTTACTCGCATTTTAAACGCCTGCTAATTACATTCGAGTCAAAATGAGGAAATCTGTTTCAGAGATAAGCCAGAACCAACAGACAGACCAACCAAAACACAAAAACTGCAGTTTTGATGTGGCTATGATGTATTATATTTGTGTTTTGTAAAAAGGTGTTAATTTCAAACAAAAATCAAAAACTTCTTATTTATTTATTTATTGATTTATTTATTTATCTATTTATTTATTTATTTATTTATTTATTTATTTATTTATTTATTTA
>DVQP01000583.1:0-21214 GCA_018231745.1 Danaus eresimus
TCATAAACTATAGTTTTTTTAATAAAAAGTCCTTTAGGCATTAAAAAACTGGCAATATAAAATTTAAGATTAGTAAGATTTTTTAAATTTTTGACAAAAATTCAGCTGTTTTTTAAATTGTTTATTTTTGAAATGAATACTTCTTTTAGTAGGGTAAAATATTGTCTGAATCTACTTAATAATGAGTCGATCAGGTTCTTTTTTACTATTTACCCTAAGCAACATATCTTAAAATAATTTATATATTAATAATTTTAAAACTATGTTTCTCTGTTTGTGACGAATAAATTACACCCGGATCTCTAAAATTCACATTTTATTGATTGTGTGTTGATTATGTTTTGAAATTATATTTATAGTTATTTTGTGAAAAATAAATTTGTGAGTGATGTTACTGCATTTAGATAATTTAACATTTTTTAAATTAAATACTGTATACTAGATAGGGACAATTAATGCCGTCTGATGAAAAGTTTATTTATAAAAGTATGTTGTATTAATTTCAATGTTTACTCTAATAAAAACATTTAACTAAATTATGACGTAAATATCGGGTACATATTTTTCGTAACTGAAAGCTTATTAGTGTTAGAATACCTTTTCTAGAAAGGAGAAGAGTAATTTCCTATATTTTACTTGTCATTTATGGGTATTTGAATACTAGACAACTTTCTACACAATTTGATTAATTTGACTTCAGATACAATGGTATTGATTATTGAATGCGTTTATTCATCAGGAAACTCGATTCCACTCCTGAAATAGTTTAGAATGTTCTAGATCTGATCTTTCAATGCTGGTTAGTCTTAAATGCTTCGATTTTGATTAAATGCTAACAAATGACAGATATATCTATAAAGTCACTTTAACTCGATCGCAAGACCTTATCATTTAAATTTTGGTATTTTATTCTTAAGTTTACATTTCTAGTACGGGAGTGAGTAGTTTACTTGGAATCTATAAACATATATTATTTTATAAAATAGTCCAATTAGGACAGAGGACAGAGCCATATCAAATCAACATAATTTATATGATTTTTTTATTAACTATACATGCATAAAGTAATTTCAAACGTAAAGAAGCATTATTATAAATATATTCACCAAATATTCTTTGAAAACCACGCTTTGTTCGAATAGGAACCCTATTTATTGCATGAGGCTACCGTCGCCTGTAAAATTATAAGATACTAACTTAACATGTTGTCACGCTAGAGTTTTAAAATTTAAGAGAGAAATAGAAGAAGTAGTAGCATTTATAGCTCATTGAATTCTATCAATTTTCAATTATATATGGAGCCATGCCGATTGAACCAGCCCGATATAAGCTGGTCCTCATTATTGGATCTAGGTTCTTCACCTCAAATGTATTAATTTGTTAAAAAAAATACGTTTATCTTGTATCGTATGTATGATAATGTTTATTATTTACAATAATTTCTTACACTCTGGCTTATAAATTGGACCTAGTTCTGATATCGTAAAAAAGTTTTAGAGCTATTTGTAGAATATCAATCCGCAAGTTAATGATTAAAGTCCAAATGTTTTTTGTTTACATTCACTCCGTTCTATACAATCATTTCTAGAAAAGTCGTCCATGTGGAATAATTACATCAACAATTTTACCTTGATAGGTTTCAATGGAACTATAACTGATATCCCATTTAACGGAACAAAAATATTATTATTTGAAATTTGTCAAATAGTTTATCCTTTAATGGTGAAGGAAGACGTCTATAAATATTGTATGGTAAATTACGCGTTTTTTTTGGTTTGTATTAATGTGACACTTCTATGTCGTCGGACCGTGATCACGGTTTCTGTAAAGTAACTGAAACGATGGGATTATATAGTTATAAGCTAATTGAAAACACATCTACGGAAAACTTGGTTTCATTTAATACAATATGTACATGTAAAAAAACATACATGCAAAAATCTTAGATGTCATTATGATATGGTTAATTCAACGTTCTACATTAATATTTAGTGTATTTAATTAAATGTGTATATATATATTTCTATTCAATATTTTATAACACAGTATAATCATTTAAAATTAAAATAGATCGAAGAATCGTATTTTATTCTCTAGAACCAACTACTTCATTTCACTTTTAATGTTTGGTGCACTATATAATTTGCAACACAGGTGACTTATATTTATTAAAGTAACTAACTTAATCGACATTGACGCAAAATTATGTTACGATTCAATACATAAAAATCTATAATACTTTCATCTATTTTAATCTACGGAAGCATTTTATAAATTACAGCGACATTTTGTATAATTCAGGTCTCAGTCAAGGACGATACGTCCGTCGTCAAAACCATTTGTTATTTAGAATTTACTCTGCTTGTTTTCACGGGTATTTCGGTGCCAATGTGTGAATTACGTCTTGAGATTTGCTATCATTAATTCGTAGTATTTACGCTTTCAGTCAGTATAAGTGGTAATATAATGGTACAATGTTTAAATGTTTCATTATTAAATTCAAAAAGAAAACATGGAAATATTTTTCGTTTACTTTTTAATGTTAAACATAAACTGTTCGTGTGGATTAAAGTTCAGAACTCATTGATAAACAGTTTTTTTTTGTAAAAGATGTAATGAATACTTCTGTGGTCTGAGTAAATTTAATATGAAATATCGATGTTCTCCCAGCTTAAAATTTCATTGTAGCAAAATAATTGGAAACGTGAAATAGTATTCATTTACATGTTAAGCAGGTAATCAAAATTCTTTTTGAGAGAAGTTTTTTTTAAATCAGAGTTGATAAAAATTCTGAAGATTTTAATCAATATCTTATGAATTTATAATGAGAAGTTTCATCTAAAACTTAATAAAAGAAAATCTTTGTGAAAAGATTAAATACATCTTTTTTTTTTACCTAGACCTTATTGTGAAAGACAAAAAACAGTACCTAAGTTTCATTTTTTAATGTAAATTCAAGAGGAGATATTTTTTATTAGTTTTTCTTTGTTCCTCATATGACATAATAATATGTTTTTCTTGATCTATATTTTTCCCAGTTCCACATTTTTGGCGATAACATTGTTATTTACAAAATATAATTATTCGTTAACATCAAATAAACAAATTAACCATTGACACCTAATGCCTGCCACTTTGATTACTTTAATTTTAATTATTTTGCTAAATATATTTAAAGCAAACTTGACTAATATGAAAGATTAATTAGTTCAATATACAAAACCGATATAGCTCACTTTTCTCGTTATACATACGGGTCAACTTTATTTTGTTCACGTTTTTACTTTTGTTTCAGTCTATGTGTAAACTTAACTCCTTCTATTTGTTATTTAATATCTGTATGAGACAACAAAAGCTTAATTCTTCTTTCTGTTTAATACAATATTGTAAAAAGAATGTAGTTGGAAATATTAAGCAATCATGGTTTGATAATATTAGTTGAGAAACAGTTGTTGTATCGTAGAATATAAAATTTAATATATCTACAGTTAACGGCTTCACCATTTACAGTTATGATACCAGCTATACCAGGTATGATAACTACTGCTTAGCAAGATTTCTATTACAAACACTAACAAATTTTATAAGGTGAAATTTAATATATTCTTGGCTACAATATTCTCTAATGCTTTGTAAAGACATAATACAGAGTGCACGGCTCGTTAAAACGTGCGTCTTATCTGATCCTTTACGTGCAAATGCTTTTAAGCTGCTTGTAACCCCAAACGCGAATATTTCGATGCGACCCTTCAATATATTTTCAAAGTATGATGTACCATACATACCAGTGTAGGTGATAATTTGCTATAAATATGCATCTGGTTTCATTGCTTTAATTTTCTTGTTAGTAAAAGCAATTAAAGAAATGATTCAAGAAAACATTCATTTATAATGTATCTGATCAAATATTCTGAACATCTATTTCACACCTTCATTATTCATCAGTTGGGTAGCACAAAACTCTGTTTGTAAACTTAAATATAATTGCAACACAAAATCCGCTCCAACCAAATTAATGAATGAAATGAGATTGCGAATAATTAAACTGCATGCAGTAATCTGATTGAAACACGTGCAGCACTGTGTTGATGAAAACGTGTTTTGATATTGATATTATTGAAAATGAAACTGAAAGATATTATGTAGCAAAATCAATTTGGGAGATTTGTATTTAATCACTGTAACATTAATAACATGTAACACAAATTAAGCCATGCATAAACAAATTATACATTTCAATAAGGTTATACTGAAATATTATACGGTAAAATTTTAATCAAATAATGTTTGCCTAAGAAAATTTGCAAAACGGGAATAAATAAAAAAATATATATTCGCAACAAAATAGTAGGTATTATGATTTGATTTATTTAAATGTTATTATTTTAATTTAAATTTATTAATATGTATATATATATTAACTCTACAAAATCTACTGTCTGTTAATGGGTGGTAGTAAGATTTTTATATAGACGTATATATGACATATATACTTTTATTAAACATTATATTGTTTAACAAAAATCCTTTGCTTCATAAAACTTTAACTTTTATGTTTTAGCCAATAAGGCTTTTAATATATTTTAACTACATTGATCACTTTGGTGTGACGTCATAAGACCCGAAATATCATAAGTTTTCTTTGTAATCCATCATGTCCAAATATAATGCAGTGTGTCAAGTTTTCGAACAAGTTTTTTTTAATATATGACACTTTCTAAGAATCGTACTCAATTAAATGTGCGTAATATTTTTATTTTTTATAAATAAAAAACATAAATTTATGAACTGCTTCTTAGGAATATTTTTTTATAAAGATATAATATGCTTTGAGAATTAAATGAACCGAAAATTTTCCGATTAATAAAAAACTTATTTATCCGACTGCTCTGTGATCAATCAATCGTCAATATCTCTGATCAACGTGATTCCTTTTACATGCATCGTCAACTCAGTCTGCATATCAGTTCATTGAATTGAACTTGAGTTTACACTTATTACCTTGATAAAATGTCAAGTTATCGATATTGATTTCATAACAACTGATTTGAAGCATGTAATTAAGTGATTAAATTAAAAGAAATAGTTTTACAAAATTATAACTATCTACATTTTGGAATCGAAAAAAAAGACAAACTATTTCAGGAACAACACAAATCGAAAAAAATCTTTCAAATTTAAAAGTACTGTCCATATAAAAATGGAATTAAGATATTATCTTATATAACGAATTTATATACAATATTAGCTCCTTGGTGCAACTTTACAGTAATGGGCCTGGCCATTAATATAATTAATATGATGTTAGGGGTTCTGAGAAAAGAAATATTATAAGCGGTCATTGTTACTCAAGACAGCATCTAATTTAAATTTTACCTGGCATAGGAACTGGAGATATTTAAATTAAAGTCACATTATGAACAACTAATAGTACTCCAGTGAATCGAAGAAAAAAAACCTTAATAGTTTTTTTTTTTTTGTTATTACGGGGATCATTAAAAACCCTACTTCTGTTTATCATGAAAGAAAAGTAAGGAGATTTTTAGATACGTGGAATTCTTTATGTCTCCTCAGTGACCTGTAAATGAGAAGTATTCATCTTCCTGACTTTTTTGTTTTATTCCTTGCTTCGATGTCCATTTTTAACAAAGAACACACTCCCTTGAATTATAAATAAAAACGCTACTTAAAAGTTGATTTTAATAAATTAACTGAAACATATTTCTAAATCTGATCAAAGGTCAAGTAGCTTATTTTCATCAACTAAAGCAAAGTTTTTCTCCGCAAGAGAAATTTGATTTTATATTAGTGTCCACTAAATAAGGACTATTACGATTCCTAACTTTGGTCGTACCTTCGAATAGTTAATAATCCTTGAAGTTTTCTTTGGTCTTTCAAGTTTATATTTTATGGAATATTCCTTATAACACAGAAGCATTAAAATTAATATTTGTAGTTATCAAGTGTTCATATTTCTCCATTCGAAACCAAAAGGACTTTTCAGATTCAGTATTATTATTTACGTTACGCAAAATATATTGTTGTATCTGAACTGCTCAATATTCTCTGTAACAATAGTAAATATGACTATATATAAATAATAAATATGTTGAAACAATATGACAGAATAATAGCTTTTGTTACAGTATAATTTCATTTTTAACAATAAAATATTTTCTTCCTGGTAAAATAAATCAATATTTTATTTTATCACCTTTAAATTTGTGTGGAAAATTTAAATCATCGTAAGATATTAAAACCTATATATTGAAGAAATTAAAAATTACAGGACGCCAATTAGCGAAACTCATTCTATAAAAATATCATTTCTAATGATACTTATTTTGCAGGCCAGAAAGTTTAGTTTGTTTTTCCTAGTAACCTTAATGATAATTTGCTATTATATAAATATTTTGCTTATTGTTTTTAAAAGACAATTACCTTTTCAGAATCAGGCTATGAAGATCGTCCGCACTGTAGGCCAGGCATTTGAAGTCTGTCATAAGATGCAGACAAATACACCGGATAACCCTGTGCCATCAACATCTGCATCTGACGTTGTCAATGAACCGGCGCCCAAAGGTCTGTTATAATGGTTTGGTAATGAATCGTTGATTGTTTTTTCTAGTGTTTTTCGATCAACGCGAACTACCTGAATAGCTTTGGATAATTGAATTCATATCAGTTTACATTACGCGTCATGTCTAAAGTGACTGACCGTTAATTTATTTATTCAATTCAGATTGAAATGCGATTTCAATGTTTTTGCGACTTGCGACTATATTTGTGTTTTTCCAATATTTTTTGATTATTTTTGCATCCCTGCGAATTGTTATCGTAATAGAGATGGATTACGCTCGACTTACGTTGACGTAAGCTTGTAAGAGTGCTGACATAAAATGAAGCTATAATTTTCGGATTTCCCATTTTCACACAACGACGGGTCATCGAGCGTACCGTCATAAAGCAGAAACTGATTTGTGCCAAGTATTTGAATATAATTATGAGAAAACAGACAAGACATCCTCATATGCGTTACATTAATAATATAGTTAAATATAGTGGATTTATTGCTTTGGACATGTATTTTGATTTTGTGAAATCTGTCTGATGCCGTGATCGGAGTGTCTACTGTGCCAAGTGATAAATTAAATTATACACTTAGACGTTCTTTTAAATGTTTCTTATAAAATATTACAGTACTATATTTATTATTATACTCTCAGAGTAGATTTCTGAGAAAATCACGTGATTTAATAATTTGGCACTCTCTCGAGAAAAAAGTCAGTAAAATCCCTACAACCCACATTAGAAAAAATAGATTTATGAAATTCGATTGATATGAATCAATTTTTTCTGTTTCGTAAAATGAGTAAGCCATTACTCTGGAGGTACTGATAAAGTTTTGTGATGAACGATCATGTCTGTTCTATGAATATTTATGTTACAAAGTTGTATTTACGTTTAGCTGCATACATACATATGTACATTCGAATAATGAAAGAAAATAACCTTTTACTTGCTTTACATATGCCGGGTAAACAATACCTATATAATTTGTTTATGATGCAAGTACTTTTAGTTCTAGATATAAAGGAAATTTGATTAAAATCTAATTCATTTTGATGTTATTAACTAGATTTGTTTTTTCCAAATCAATTCTAACTTTTTTAAAGAAGACAAGTCTTCGTGTATTTATGTATTTTTAGATAAAATTGTTATATTGTACACTCTTAGGAATTTTTGTCCACACGGGCCACTCGACAACAAAGACCAAAAAAGCTTTTGTAAAAAAGCTCATAGATTAATTTTTTGATAAAAAAAAGCATGAATTTTAAAATCCCAAACACCTTCACAGTTTTTTCTCAAAAGTTGATGGAAAATCTTAGAAAATTATAATTACACTCCCAAAAAAAGAGCTGTATTGTAAAAAATCATGCAGAATGTTTACCAATTTATAATTTATTTCTTTGAATTTACTTTGAAATTACTTACATTTTTGTAGAAAAGAAGGAAACAAAACTAGTAATAAAATTATTTTATACTTTTGTATAAAATTACTTTTTGATGAACCCACTTTCCTCTGGTTAGTTACTCTATGGTAAAAGTTATTTGAAAACAAAATGTGACGGCAATTCATTTATCATGCTGGAGTGAAACTTGGCTCTATAACAATTTTTTCATAACGAATTATAATTAATTGTTAGAGTTTTTCATTGACGTTCCTATAGTCACTTTTACTTTTCAATAAAATTGAATTGTATTGTAAGATTTACTTATATAAATATAAGTAAATCTTATTTCAAACAGTAAACCCAGGAAACCTCTCCAATAAAAAAGATACATGGATTTAGTTCCTAATTTCAGAGGAATATATGACATATAATACTTCCAACTTATTTAATATGTTTTGAAAGTTATAATTTTTTAAGTCTGCTGCATCTTTAACATGAAAAGATAATGATAAGAAAGTCTTTTATATCATTTGTCTATTTAAATTCATTTATTGACCAGAATTTGTAATTACATATGCGTTTTAACATATTGCCTTGATTTACACTTAAAAATTATACCAAATAATCGGGAAACAGTTTTTACTATTTCATTCTAAGAAGACATTGTTTATAATTAACATTATTTTTTTACTATTATAAATCTTGTTAAAGAGCACATTTATTAAATATTTATAAAATTATAATTATAGACATCGGTTATACTGTTGGATTACGTGATTTCTTCGTCTATAACATTTTTCCTCAAACATTGTTTTAAATTTATTACAGTAACCCAAATTGAATAGAATCGAAACGGACATTTTATTGAGGTACAAAAGCAATTCTAGTTTTTTTTTGTTTGAAAATCGAACTACTGAATCAATTCGCATTCAAAATTGAATTTCCGTAATTTATAATATATTCCGGAACTAGTTCAAGGTGTGCTCTATACACAAGCTCTATTTTGATTTAGAAAATAAATCAGTTTGACAGAATTTTTAAGAATAAAATATATGAAATAAAATATATGAATATATGAAATGCTATTTCAACAAAATATTATAAAAATATATTGACAGGATTTCGCTTATATTTAGTTTATTTGGATTGTTCAAATGATTAATATAATTGTGTGAGTTATGCACGAAACAGATTCCAGTTCAAGGGATTTAAATTACATCAGTCGGATTCACCTCTATAAACAGTTTGAAATAGGTAAAATGTGTTGTAATTTTTGAATATTTTTAATGATGTAGAAGCTACTTTAAATTTTAGGATTTAAAATTTTCTAACAATCTAATTTCGGGAGGAATGATTCAAAATCTTGTCTCGGGTGGTCATATCATTGTAAGGGCTATAATTATTACATTCAAAATACGGAGAACAACACTTTTTTTATTTAATTATTAGTTTGTAAATCTAGATAGTACAACTTTTATAAAACTATTAACTAATATATATAAACGTATATATTTTTTTCCAATAAGATTGTTAACGTTTAAAAATTCTTTTAACTCTACAAACAAATGTAATACACATCTTAGTTTTTTATCGTGTACATTAAAAGCCATGATACACTTTAATTCAAATATTTATCGTACATCGAAACTCTAACCATATAGAACTACAACATACTTTATTTCTTTGAATGTAGCACTAAAAATTCTCTTTTACAAAATACTTTTCAATACTTTAAGTTGTGAAACGACCGAGATGTCACAGCGGTTTAAATAAATCTCTAGGTTCTTCCTGTTAGAAATTATTCTTTTTCAAATCTCAAAGACACGTATGCAGACGACTGACTTAAGCAGTAAGGGTAGTGTTGAAAATATGTATTACATAGAACAAATGTACTACTATAACATGTCTCTTGATTTTTTATATTTAATGAAGAACTGTGGTCATGCACCATTTAAATACCACATAATCTGTAGCAAAAAGGATTTTTTAAACTATTTACATGCTGATAATTTTACGCCATTTTCATTAATTTTGCAGTACGTATAATTTCTCATTTGCACTCCCTGAAAGGTCCTGCACAATTGTAATTTATTCTTTTATAAATTATGTGATTGTATTATCAGAACCTGCCTCGGAGTGTGGCGCTTCAGAATCTGTTGCATCTACATCGAAGGCTGCTGATGAAACGAAGGTTAAACCCACGAGACCCAAAAATCTCGATTTATTGCCACCACCACCAAAGAAAGATGGGAAACGAGTAAACCAGGTAGATTAATAGATTTTTTTGTGTATCAAGTGTTTTTTATTTTAATTTTGTACACTGTGGTTTTAAGACTATTGTAGTAACGATCTTACAATGGGTACTTTAACTTTTTTGTGTAAAAAAATTTTTTTGCCTTTTATTATAATTAATTATTCGTTTGTTATTGCAAAATTATTAAAAAACCTTTTTTGCCAAGTCACATTAGATTTTTCAAGAGTTTTATAAACAAGGCAGTTAATACTCACCTTAAATGAAACTTTTTTAAGATGAAATAAGAAAGGGACATTTTTATATTTAATATCTCTTAAGGATGTTTTATTCAATTGAGAATTTGTTCCTGAAAAGGTAAACTTTAATAAGTTTGTTTCCGTAAATCAGATAGGGTGGATTTCTTGACCATATTAAATGGTGGAAGAGAAAGCGGATCTCGTTTCCGTGTTAAATAAATATATAAAAATATAGAACTATTGTGTACCGAGGAACCAACCGAGGTTTTAATGATGATACCATTTTAAGCAAGATATTCATTTTGTAAAACAAATTAAGACAACTAATCAATAATGACTAAAACTGTTGGAAAATTTTAAATAATTTGTTTTTACTTTGTGACGTGAAATAACAAACAATCATTATACCCTTTTCATCACTAGTCACTAGTAAAAGCAGATACAATATCCAAAACATACGTAATAATATCTCAACTCTCGGAAGCGCAACAATAAATCATAACTCTATTATCGACCCAAATAGCACTATGATACTACTACTTCTAGATTTCGAAATGACGTAACGAGTGACGCAAGAACACTTAAAAATGTAGACTTTGATAAAAGATTTACGTTGAAAGCCGTCGACCTGTCTTTTATTTTTATTTTTTTAATTTAACAAACTTAATAAATATTACAGAAAATTAATATCCTTAATATATTGGAAGAAAATTGTCCAAGTCAGACATTTCTTATTTACTTTTGCATCCATTTTTTTTGTATTTAGAAAAATTATCTAAGATATACTAGATACACGCGTACGATTTCGTCAATTGTGGGTATTTTTAAATTTTAATATTTTTACTACTGTTTACCGCCTGTCTCGGTTCAGTATAAATAAAAACGGATGTACCGCATAAACACATTTTATTAAGTGACGAATGAGACACTAATCATTGACCATCTCGCTAAATCTGTAGTACCTTGTACTTTTTATTATCTTTATATATAACTTTAACTCATTAGCACAAAAATTTAATGATAAGTACCCAAATCTAAAGAGCAAATTCTATATCTAAAGAACAAACAAGCGTTAAATTAGAAAACAGAATTCTTCAATAAATACAAGTTTCATTTACCAATTTATTGACCTTATAAAAGAATTTTTCTAAAGCTGAAAGCCTTCTATATTTAATTATGAACAGAGCGCAGGAACAATACGGAGTTATAATAACCTACGCAACATCGTATTGTATTTTACTTTAAATATTTTATGCCTGCTTCTATATTTTGCTAACATACGACATAAATAGTAGACATAGAGTTGAAAATTTAGTTTCCAATAACTTTAATTACACTTTGACCAACTTTTTTAATTAGTTGAGTATGAAAAGCAACAAAAAAATAGGGATAACCGAGTTCGTAGGTAATGATTACACTTAAATAAAACTAATATATTTTCGGATGTACTACGCTATATATTAGTTTTATTTAAATGACTCGCGAAAATCTTAGATCTCATAACGATTACACTTGGTTTTAACATATTATTTTCGCCATCTATACGTTTTATTGTAACCTAATATTTAATAGACATATATAACTATTCGTTATCAATTAGCCGCAAGTGGATCTGGAAAGGCTTTAATAAGGGCCACATATGTTATGTAAGAAAATATTGTATTACGATATTCTTTATAACCGTAATATATTTAATATAAGTAAAGTAAACATAATTATTAAATCAGTTGGATATGATCGGTTTATTAACGAAGTCCCTTATCAGGTTTGGCATCTCACCAACTGCTATCAACTTCGTCGAATGAGTTTCATGAGTGATTGTTTTAATGATAGCTCAAAAGAATCCGATAAGTATACAAGTGTACAATTTGTTTAATTAGTGATTTCAAATTTACTTTAAATTTTCCTTCTCATAAAAAGAATAAAATGAATATTTAATATTTTATGTTCTCGGTAACACTATTATATTATTTTTTTTGTTTCACTCGAAACCCGTTTTAAGTTATAATTAAAACTGTTATTGTATCGAAATGATAAAAAAAATATTTTTATTACATAATTATCTGGAATGCTGTATTTGTATATATATAAGAGCGTCAAGAAGGTGCCTCATTGCAGTCTTGGCTTTTCATATCCATCATGGACGATGTAACGATTGGAAATCAAAATAAAAGCACTCTTGTACTGTCCAATATATTAATACATGATTTCTTTACAAATGTATTTAAAATCACACTCCAATAATAATATGAAACTGGATTATGAGCCAATAGGTTAGATTTGTGCATTTTATTTGACGGCTGTCCATAGCATAATTGCCGTCCTCACTCTTAGTGACAATAACAACCCTATTCGGAACAGACCGCTCATAATTTTTATGAAACAAATCGAGTGAATTACTTATAAGGTTTATTTTTAAACTAATTTAAAATCGACGCGCCGTCATATATATATATGACGGTATGTGAACAACTGAATGTGTATTTAAATTTACTTCAAAAGTTATAAAATCTACAAATTAATACTTTCTGGTTTAGGTTTCATTAGAAACTTGGTTTTTATAAAGGATATGATTCTAAATGTAACCTTTCATCAAACTACTACTCTGAGGGCCTTTTAGACAGTGATTGAGCGGTTTTCGTCGATTTAACTTAGATACTAACATTAGCATAGTAATAAAAAATAATAAATCAACATTGATTTTTTTTTCAGCAGATTTCTATTCCCAGCATCAATCTGCCAGACTTGCCGGAGTGCGTCACCAAAGTGGACGTTAGCGTGTCAGAAGGAGACGCAGCAACGCCACTTAGCTCTCAACATCAAGTTAAACTGTTGCGGGAGCGTCTGGAACAACAGTCGCAACAAACCCAAGCAGCTGTTGCGCAATTGCTGCTTTTGCGCGATCAGCTCGCTGCAGAGCAAGCGGCTCGCTGTGAGGCTCAGGTATTAAAAGCGAATCTTGGTCCCTATTTTTTTTCACTTGCAAAGTAACCAAACTTATCCCTCAGGCCCTATACCGACTTCAGGAAAAATGACAGCCTAAGACAAAGAATAAGACTATTCCGATGTCAGAGTTATATTACTATAAAGTTCCGTCAAATTTTTTTGGATGAAAGAAAGCAATGTTCACACAACGAAACTTCCTTTCATAATATTAGTAGCATAACTGAACCTTATCTCAAGATTGTGGTTGCATTCATTTTTTTCAGTATTATATATATATGTACATATACATATATTATGTAGATAATTAATGAAGACTTCAAATATAGAAACGCTTTCCTAAACATTTTTCATATTGACTACCTAATAATTTAAATCGATCTCATTATAATCCTCTAAAAATTTTGTCACTTTATTCATGATTATTATTTTGCAGGCTCGTACCCATCAGTTATTGGTACATAACAAAGAACTTCTTGAACATATTGCTGCTCTTGTCTCGCATTTACAAGAGAAAGAAAAAGGAAACAGCCGGCCAATTAGTGCTCAACAATTGACGCTCTTACCACAGGTCAGTTGTTTTATAAGCTAAAAACTTACATAATTTCGTTTCTCACAAAGTGTAAGAGATAAATTGACATTAATATGACTAGCCTACATATATGGTGCACGTTTTTTGTGTTTGTCATGTGTTTTGCTTTTGATTTATAATGTCGTATGCGTGTTGTTTCTGTATGAAGAATCATCACTAGTAAAAACTAACATGGTTTTACAAAGAGAATAAAGTAAATAGCACTCAAAGCACTTTAAAAAACAAGAAAGTTATCCATGCCAGTGATGGGCCTGGTCGTGCTTTGAATTTAAAGACTAAAAAAAAATATTATAAAAACCCTTGATAACTTACCCAACACAGTATTCAAACAATATTTACATGTAATCCTTCATATCCATTTTAGGTTTTTGTTTTTATATAGTTATTTTATTTTTCTTTGATCATTTATGTGTTTGCTTGTTTATGTTTTATTTGTATGATTTCATTTAATTTTAATGTATTTTTTTACAATGGCATGAATATGTATATATGTTGTAAATATTTTTTGTAAAGTGTCTTTTATATGTTTATGCTATAAATTTTAATGAAATATGTCAAAAAGTGAAAGATAAGAATAGCAATAAACATAAATGAAACACAATAACGTATCATGTTCGTTACATTTTTATTATTTATATCCATGTTTGATTATTAATGATACAGGACATAAGATTAAATAAAGTAGTTAGGTAAATGCGATAGAAACTCAGCTTTCTGTGTGGCATGTCTTTTTGCTTAATTTAAAAGAAAGATATATTTTGACTTATGAGAAATATATTCGTAATATACTAAGTCAATATAATCTAAGGTCTCGCAAAAATTTGTTCAAATTCATTTGAATTAAGATTAATTTGAAACTAATTTATTTAGACAAATTCTGGCAGTAATGACGGGAAGAAAACTGAACATATCAACAGCTGTAACGGAAATTATGAAACAATCAATACTAATGCCCTGATCAGCTTAATCGCTAAAAACTACAACATAACACAAAATGTCGAAAATAATAACATAAATCTCTCACCTTTACCCGGAAGTTCATCTGCTACTATTAAGCAAGATGGCTCCAGCTCCACGATAAATTTCGAAAACATGACAAATGAACAAATTCAAGGCTACTTGATTTCAAAATTTCAAGACATGAACGTAACGAATGGGTCAGAGAGCAAAGAGTTCTTCCAGAATTCCAAAGCTTTTCCGGATATTCCGCCGTTGAAGAATTTCAGCAATTCTGATTTGGTTAAACTGCTTAGCAATCAAATTTACGTGGGAAACAATAACCCTGAAAATGATCTCAATGCTCTCGTTCAGGCTATGAGCTTAGCCGAATCACAGAATTCGCTTTATAGCAGTAGTCAAACTTCTTCATCGAATTCTACACCTGATGATATAAGTTCTGACGATGGAGCTTCGTTTATAATGCCATTATCTCATAATGGCACTTTAGCTGCAACTGGAAACGACGGTCGTTTGAGGTTGATAGTACCCGTCAGTCCTTCTGAAAGTATTTCAAAGGTGGATGATCTTGAAGCTAAAGATGATGGAAATGCGACCGCAGGAATGACATTGACGGTACCAGGTACTAGTTCCACGCTTGCTCCGCCAGCACCGATCACTCGTTCTACCAGCGAAAAGGTGCCGAATCGTAGCGAACTGATGTCGGCCTTGCGAGCACAATGGACTAGGCATACCACAAAGTAGATAAATTATTTATTTTAGCCAATTTGAGTCCAGTTACCTTTATAACTATTTTTTATTTTAATCTAAGTTTTCTATTTCAGATGTTTTTTATGTATGTTATTAGTTAAATTTCTATAACGTCAGATAGGACTGAAAGACCATGAAAGTGCCAAAATTTTATCCATGTAATGGTAATCGTTTGTAAGGATAGATTATGACCTTAATTACATATCAAATATGATTTAGTCTCTGATTTCTTTATCTTATCATTTATACCCATTACATATCTTTTTATCATATCCTTATTAAGCCTGATAAAAATTATTTGGGATGTTTGAAAATTCATGTTCGCTAAATCTATGTCTAAATAATAACCTTTCAGTGTCCAGAAATATTTACTATTGGAATAGCTTCGAATAAATTATCAATGTTGTTGCTAGTATATCACATTTACGTCGAGCATTGTAATTAGATAATTTCATGATATTCTTATTGAATTCTTAATAATAAATTCTTCTTCATAATGAAATTATTTGAAAGTGCGCAATTATAGAAAAAGTTATTTAGGTTTTAAAAACCTTAATGACATCAAAACAATGTAAGATGCCTACTTCGCATTTGACATTGTTTTTCATAAAAATTCTTATAACAGTGTTGAAAGAATCTCAGTGTTAGAAGTTATACATGATCATTTTCTATGACATGTAGTTACTTAGAGGCATAAACTCTCAGTTCGTAAAAAATTATGACAGAAGTATGTGCCAATTGTTTATAATCAATTTAAAAGTGCTAATAAAATTTTAGACATTTTATCTTTCAGTAGTTATTCAAAGTTTTTTGGCAAATGTATTCAAATATATTTATAAGTAGTTTATCGATGTGTAGATTTGTCTTCAATAAAACTATAACCGATATTATTGAATGTTTTACTGTTTTATGATGTATTACATAGACTTAGTAATGTTTAAAAGAAAAGATGAGCCTGCCAAGACTTTGGGTTTTAAGCAAACATGAATTGATTCCATTTCGAAAAGCTCATCTTTTCTGCACCAAAACTAATTATGTGTCTAAATAAAATAAAAAAAATGTGTGTAATTAGAAAGTTATTCTGAACTATTCGAGGTGACTTTTAATTGTAATTTCTTTCATTTTATACTTATATTATATATAAATTAAAAAACAATATGTGTTTATATATTATACTTATAATATTTAGTTATTTGTATACTTTATAAAAACTTTCAAATAATTAATGTTATTAATGGTATATGTATCTAATTATGCACAGCAAACACATAATGGTTATTAGAAAATAAATATGGATGTCTTTATCAAATATCTTATTTTTCCCTACACTTATAGAAAATTAAAACGAAAATTTTGTAATACATAAGTATATAAAACCATTGCATATCAATAGAGTGTCAGCTAAGATTTTTCATTGAAGAAAGTAATTTATAAAAAAAATCCATAAATATAAATACATTTACGTAATAAGATAAACTTGCAACATATAGAAATGATCTTTGAATGCGGTTCTTTGAATGTCTCCTTATGGATCGCAAAATCCGGTCTTTTTATTGCACGCCTACCTTCGCCTCCAATAAGAACGTAACGATGGGTATCAATGTAAGGTCAAATCAATATTTTGAAATAAATATTAACATGATAAACACATATTCATACGGAATGGAAACAGAAACCTTCCCTTTTTCTTTACCCAAACAGGTAAAGATAGTTAATCTTATTTATATACAACTGAGAAATTTTAAGATAAAACATTATCAAGCTAATAGTTACGACCCCAAAATATAATGGATAAAAAGACTTTCAAAAATTCTTCTGCAAAAAAAGAAAAGGTTATTTTTTCCATAACAACGTTTGACTTTAAAATTCATCTTTACACTAAACTGTTTTTTCTTTTATTCTTCGATTCGAATCAATCTGAAATTATTCTTTTCTAGCCTCGACTTCAACTCACCTCGATCGATGTGAAATTCATTTTTGATACCAATCATCTATGTTCTAAGCCAGTATGGCAAATATATAATCTTTAAACAATATACGAGTATAACGATGTAAAGACTCCCTTTCAAACAGCTTAAATCTCTACGGAATAAGGTTTAATATTAAAAAATGTATACTTTACATGCTATCACTAACAAATAATATTTAATTATACAAGTTCACACATAAACATTATTTTGTTGCAAAATACATATAATAACAAATTAAATATAAACAATTTAAAAATCGCTGTTACTATAAAAAAAAATATTGTAAATTCAGAAATAAAAACCGAAACCGTAACATAAATAAGTAGGAGGCCACTGAAAACCGATTTTATAAAATTTAATTTAATTAAATGTATAAATTACTAAATCTTATATGGTTTCCTGAATACAATACAAAATTTGGGTTGTTTTTAATACTAAAATGGGGTCAGTAATTGGTCATTGATTGCTTTAAATTGCGAATGAACTGGATTTGACCTAGCAGAGTTTATTATAAACTAAACGATTTGCCATGGAGGAACTTTAATATCAATATCGATATATCAACTTCTTATGCATATTTAAAAAGTATTATGTTTGTTTTGCTCTTAACATTATAAATAATTATATGAGTATTTGATAGCAAGAAAACCTCGATCCACGTAATACTAAGTAATAAGCCCTGAACTCATAGAAATATCTTTTTCAATGAGAGCATAAAATTTCCATGAGAAGAAAAATCTATTAAATATAAGATATAAAAACGTCAACAATTTTTTTTATGAATTACCATTCAGAACGATAAAATCAATTAAAAAGGTAAGTTCAGTAAGTAACTGTTTAGTTAAATAATTCTGTTACAGAAATTGTATTTTAAATTCATTTTGAACGGCACTAATTACACAATATTAAGACAGTCTTTGAAGTAATTGTGAAGGATTATGTTTCATAAAACAATAGCAGCCAATACGCTGTAATGAAAATAGTCCTCTTGCTTTACTTTGAAAAGGCTAGCCGTAACAATAGTACAAATTATTATTTTACTACATATTTAAAACGTATAATACAAAGTAATTAAGGCAATTAGTTTTTTTAGGTTTTAAATATTTACATGTTATATAAATATGTTAAATTAAGTCTATATGGAACTCAAAAGTACTAATACACAATTTTATGACATATAGTTGTCTTCAACCGCAAAGATTGACCGATGGTTTTCATTGCTGCCGACGGCACCCACTCTATCGAGACCAGAGAGTGGTTTCGTGTCTGGAGTGGACGACGGCGCGGACACATTGACAGAAGCCAAGAACCTCCTTCTTCAATTGGGTAACAAAAAGAAGAGACGTCTCCTGCCACGCTTCACTAGAAGAAAAATATTAGTGAATAAACACACTCAGCTATAACAGCATTTAAACAACATTGTAAGCAGCTTAAGACTATTTAGCTAAATGTATAACGGCAACGATCTAATAGTTGACATAAATATACTATTATTCCTAAACAATATGACATTCTTATACAACCAAAACAACTACCAATCGTATTGTTATATTTTATATTAGCTTTAGCAACAATAAATATTCCGTGAGTCTAATACTTGAAATAAATATAATAAATGACATTTAACTAATAAGGCTTTATGTGATATTTAATTAGTTTATCCGGAACACTACTTAACAAAAATGTCGCCTCCCTTAATTTCAAAGATTAAGTCCCTATCTCGTTCCGAATTCAGGCAAATGATGATGAAGTGCTTCTCAGAGTATCTTACGAGCGTGAAATTTATTACATAGGATTAATTTAATATCACCTCGAGTTATAAGGTTGAGACGTTTCTAACTTCACATCAACTTTACCCTACTATAATTTCGTTATTATATGAATGTATTTGACATACATATATTATGTATAGTACAACTAACATTCTTAATAGGTGTATGAATCGTCACATAACATGGATTCCACCTTGTTAATTTAGTTCTAATCAAAAAAAGTTATTAAAGTGTTTTGTCTGAACAGTAACAAGTCCGGTGTCTAAACAGTCTTATCAGTCTGTTAAAAGTGATTTAATGAAGAAGAAGAACAAAAACCAAGGTTAGAGGCGAAAGTTTAATGTACCTATATAACAAATATTTTTCGAAACCTTTTGACTTCCTTCAGTTCTTGTTACTAACACAATCGCCACTGGTTAACTGAGGGTTTAATCTAATATTTAGACGCGAGTTCCCCGAAGACCCATAATTTACAAACACTACATGGGACCTTGAAAATCTAACTAATATTATTTTAGCATTAAATATTGTTGAGTTTGGTGTTTTACTTTCAATAAACGGCTGTTTTTTTAGGTGTCTTATAATTAGCTCGCCTTTTCAACCTTGAAAAACTTTTAAAGATGTAAAATGTGATAGTCTTCATTTTGTGAGCGACACCTTCAACTTGCTTTGAAAACTAAAAATTACTAAGTTAAGATTTTAAGGTTCTATATTTCTAAAAGGGTGTTTATCTTTTTACTTTGATATTATTACTATATATTTAACTTTACTTACTGCAAATCTAAAATGTTTTGCACTACTTTATTTTATCCTTATAAATTTTACCCCAAATCATACGTAACATAAAAAAATATTGTTTTACCATATTACTTCAATAAAAAATATGTAATTTCTATCAACATTTTTATCAACGTTTATCTAACACTGCTATATTGTGTGTTAATATTATAAGAATAGTTAATGTAAAATAATTATGAACAATGTGACAAAATGCATTTTTAGAATATAATTGATGAAGTTTATATAAGTTTAGCTGTTAAGGTTCAAGCGCTAGTTATTTCTGCGTTGGGATGAATATTATTATCAGTATAAATGTTCCACTGAATGAAAATGTAGGTACTTTACTTTACTTAAATTAAAATAGGTAATTAAAATATTACTTAATAGAAATTAGTTTATTTCGAACACTACGTAAGATTTAATAAATATAACTGTAAACAGATGAAAGTTAGACAAAGTAGAGAATGGGGTATTTGTTACAAATAAATTTTTGTCATAGTGCCATATATTGCAATAAGATGGTGCTGAGGAAACAGAAATAGTAATACTTACACAAAATTTTTTTCTTCTGTGAAAAAAAATATAAGTGGTTTGAATGTTTAAGTTTATGTACTAAAAACACTCCTAGGTTCTTTTAGATCTCATTGAAGGATATTCTAGACTTCTCTAACACTATAAAACGAGTAAGTTTTAAATTTAATTTACCTTGTGTAAGATTTACTGAATGGATTATTAAATAAGGTCTAAAAAGGCAGACTTGAAGTTTACAACAGAAACTTATAAAAAATCCAAGTATTACTTCTTTATATGGATTGCGAACTTCAAGTGTGTCAACTATATGGCTACAAAGAGTGAATGTATTGACTGATATAATTATGTGTTCTTAAAATTAAGTATGTTTTGTACTAAGTATTATACGACGTATTAACTATGAATTTATTTTTTTATTTTTATTCCATTATTATCTTATTTAAAAGAATTGACAAAAAAATATGACTAAATAAA
>DVQP01000584.1:0-21210 GCA_018231745.1 Danaus eresimus
ACTTAAGACTGTAAATCTCAATATAAAAACTGTATGGAGTTCGAAAACACCTCACAACCATGGATCAGTTCGAGTGATTGATATGCTTGATGCCGCTAATGCCCCGCAAGATTGATCTCTCCTTTAAACGTGAAACGATGCGACGGTGACGAATACGAATTTAAGCAGCTTATGATTAATATATGCTAAGTGATTCGCTAGTAGAATTATTATTTATGGAGCGTACCTTACCTATTCCATAATACGATTAAGTGAATAAGGAATAACAAGATAACTTTACTAATTTTCATTTAAAATAAACTATAATTATTACAGTTTCAACATTCTTTGTTCAATTCTGAGATGAAATAATTTATTTTTGATCACATTTTCGACCACGTTTTATTGACAAATGATATGCGAATATTGGAAGTAAATGTGTTATAATATGTCATCCATCAACCCCATTAAAGCTGATTAGAGAGTTGATTTGACAAACAAATATTTGTAATAGACACTTTCCCGGAAACGTGACATTATAAGCTGCATAATTTTTTTGCTTCAAGACATCTTCGTATATCGCCCATTAAGTACATATTTTAAATACTCAATAAATTTCACATAACATTTGATGTTGACATAATTTGTTAAAAATGATGGAGTACCTAATATTGCACGAAATAATAATGATTGATTCGTCTTTCGTCTGTGAAAGGAAATGACGTCATTAGTAATTTCCCTGCATTTAAGACGTTTACACTCGAATGATTTACAATGTTGGGATTTTGACAATAAAAATACTAAATGTATTAAGCATATAGTACAATTTTTATTGTTACATTCATAATTTGTAGGGTTCATTAATATAATTTATGACTGTTACAATATTCATATTATATTAACTCTATTCCAAGCAGTAATTGGAGCTAGTATAGCATAGGAGTATATAACTCGTGGCTTGGCCAGCGGTCAACTAGTTAAAGCGTATAGTGTAAGGAATGTGTTCAGCAAATTCATCATTGATACAATTATAATAGAAAATACCTGCCGTCAGAAAACGTAATAAATGGATTGAAAATATTATTTGTAATAGATAGAAAAGTTCTTTACTATATTACACCTCTGATTGGAAGCTCATATCTAATGTTCGCACTTAAAAAAAAATAAAAAATATAGTTCAACAATCACATTTAAATACGATCAATATCTAAATCCATTTCTTTATTATTTTTAATCACATCTGATATAGTTAAGTAAAATTTCGTACGACAAATTTTATTTCTATTCTTCTTATTACACGCAGCTGTGTTATGAAATATGTAAAAACGTCTTACAGGAAAATCCACGAAAATATAACAATTGCACTTTCTCTAGATATAAATTTGTAAGCCCTACTTGACCTGCCTGATGCCATCGTGCAAACCCTGTTACAGCACTAATCCTCTTACTGCTCCGACCCTTCAAAGTGTTTTGCTCCATTTTATGATAAAACTGGAGTTCATGAAAATTTGTCAAAAAATAATAATCTGACAAACAGAGAATAAATGCTTTTTATACCTTTAATTTACTTCTAAATTTTGGTAACAATTTTCGGCTTATTCGCCGAATTAGTTAATTTTGTTATATAACATTAGTAATAGGTATTATATGTGTGAATACTTTAAAATTATTTCAATAGAATTGTGTTACATTAAGCTTTCAGCAAATATCAAATAATTACTTTCAATACAGTGAAAAGCATAAAAGTTTTCTACCAAAATCAATAATAAAGATTTACAGAAGAAGAAAGTGCAATTAGGTTGAATTAAGAGTGTTTGAAAAGAAAATCTTCTCAGTTTGTTGATTTAACTTCAACAACCATCTTGTGTAGGTATTAAGTTGTTTTAGTTTTTGAGATATACATTTTTATTTAAAAACATATAATATATTCGAGAGTTTAAATTATTTCCTTCATTTTTAAAAGAGTACAACGTAAATTCAAGGATGGATTCATCCACAAAATTCCTAAAAGATATAAAATTTGCATTTCCCGAGCGAGCATATCTTATAATAAATGCGAAGAATTTTTCGTAATGTTTCTCATTTTCAGTTTTAAAATGTTTTTCAAAGTACAACATAAAACCGTTTAGTTAGATCCGTACTTTATTTTGATGCACTGCTTATGTTTCTAGTTGATTGGGTCTTCATTCAAGGATCATAATCGTCGGTGGGAGTCCAGCTACAGCATATCCTTCCCAATTATTTCAATATTGTTGTCAATATTTAATATCCCGCTTGGATTACTCCAATAATAACAATAATCCATTACAAATTTCATTAATAATAAAGTTAATTATGACACTTTCCTTTCGCTAATGTTTGAACATATATTTTGTGAATAATTTTAAATAAATTATCTAACATAATGTTGTATTAAATAATATACGCAGAATTTAAGCATGAGACTCGCTTCCCTTTCACTGTGTAACTTCCGTAATTAGTTGATAGACCCTCTAAATAGAAACAGGACGGGTCGGACACAGCCCAACTAGCTGTTATATTAAACTTTTAAATATCCAAACCGACAAATATTATATGTTCTCATAATAATGAAATAAAATCAAAGCATTTCACATTAAAATAATATTAATATTAATTCATTTTTTGGTACCTTTAGTTGCAGGATACAGTTTTGGTTATATTAAATAGAGTGTTTTAATTTTCAAGTAGGTACAAGCTAACGAAATGTTCCACTAGCGTCTGTAGTTTTTAATTCACTCTAAAAACTAATTAATAAAACACGAATATATATAACCTCCAAATTAAAATAAAAATCTAGTTATTTTAATGTTATTAAGAAATCCTTTGGAAGAAAACCATTTCTTAAGGACTATAAAAGAGATTTTCACGACGAAATCTGATAATTCAGAGAATATAATACATCGTGATCCTGATAAACTGAGATTTTCGGACTTCTGTGTCGATAAGAATCGGTAGCTCTTGACCTAACATTTATGGTAAGTTGCTACAAAAGAAAACGTCTTGAATGTAATACTAATTTATTTATTTTTTATTATTGTACCTACTTATTATCATTCCATTAAAATGTTATAAATGTTATATGTAACATAAAAATGTGGATATCCAAAAGTGCGCGTATTTTTTCTTATATGTTAAAATCAAATGAATAGAACCCTGAACCAAGCAAGATTGTAAATGATAAAAATATTTCGAATACTTCGACTAATTCCTTAAATTTCTCTGGATAATTTAAGATTAGGTAAGTTTTACTGCACCAGAGTGTACAATGCTATAGCGTCATAATTAAAAGGGGATTAAGTAACACTGCCATAACTTCCTGCAGTAACCGCGGAGCTCAACTCACAGTCAGACTGTGTCCTCATTGTTAACGGATAAATTGGACCAAGTACTTTTAATGCTTTTGTAAAGTTCTCTTACCTCACCATACCCTCATCAGAATATTTTCTTCAAATGAAAACACAAATAAAGCCTTAAAAATATAGGAATAAAATAGTTGACTATATGAAAAGAAAATCGTATTGTTATGGGAGCCAATATTAATGTTACATTTATTATTTAATTTTTATAATTACTTTGTTATGAACATTAAATGTTAAGATGATATTCAAAACATATTATTTAAAAATAATTAATACACTTCTTCATAGTCTAAAAGTTTTTATAAAATGTTATTTTCAGGGACATTATTTTTATTATTATACAATAAATATCTTCATTTTATTATTATTATTATTAAACAAACTATTTCATAATATCTGTCACGAAAATGTTTTAAATGTATTAATATGATTAAGGAGGTCGATAAAACGGCTCAGCCCGAGTGTAAAACTGGTCTCACAAAGTTTGCACATCAATTAATATAATCACGTTAAAGAAACGTGACAAGGAAAAAGTATTTTCAGGTGTCGTAATTTAGAAAATCAGATATTTTTAAAGCTTTCTCTTAGATGTAGCCTCTAAAAATACTTTTTACCCCCGGCTATAAAAGGTAGTCGTTTTAAGTAATGCGTGTGAGTGCATGTGTGTATCTGATTGACCGATTGCGATGCGATTTTGTTAATTTTAAAATCAGTTACTCTGCACTGTTTCTTGTACATTCGATTAATGTTGGCGCGTTATTTGTTTATCAAAATGATGTAATTCATATGATTATTTCGTTTTATTCAATAAAATTGTATCATATCATTGTATATATCGTCTCATTCAGTGTTCACTGTAGCAATAATAATTAATAGCAATGTTAAAAATTTCAATAATATTCTTGTTTCATTACTTACAAAATTTATTTTGAAATGGATTTGATGATTTGATGATGATTGATCTAGAGAAAGCACCGCCAAATAGAGTTAAGTAAAATGTTGTTTTTTAACAAGAGTTACAGTTATAAAATAACTTTTATTTAATAATCATGGCATTGTTTTACACTATCATCATTATAACTCATTTTCAATAAATAAACTTTGAAACAAAGTTAAATATATACATAAGAACGAGTACGTGACAGTTATATAGCGGTTTTATGTGCTCTTTAAAAACACATATTTTAGTTGATATGTGTATATGACCCTCATTAAAACAAAATGTTCTAAGTTTATAAATCGAGCTGACATCAAATTTGAAAGTTTGTGTCATTCAAGTGAATATGAGTAAAGCTTGCAGATCGTTAGAATTTGCATAATTACTCAAAGTTAAGATAATCTATTACATTATCATAGTATCACTAATGTATGTTTTGTTATAGATGATTGAGATATTAATACAATTTAGAATCGTTATTAACTAAATTCGATTTTATTCAATGATTAACAAAAACATGACCAAATATATTAATATGGTACCGACATATAAGAGATTCATTATCAGAAACATAACCAAGACTAACAATCTGTTTTATATTTTTTTATTATAATCAACTAAGAAACATTAATATTTAAGAATTTAAATATCTGATAACCAAGAAGAACGGAGGCTCTTATTAATTTTTCTCTGCATGTTCGAGTTCTACACATTATGTGGCGTAGCTCTACGCGTTTTGATTACCAAAAAAAAAATGGAAAAAATATTTCCATCAGTAATTTTCATTTGTTATATAAAAGTATTTATTTATCGTTTTCTTCATTACTTTCAATATTTATTCATAGGACAATGTTGGTATTTAAACTCTTAGAATGTGAAAAATTATATTGAAAATTATTAATGCTTTAAATATTTTACTGATTTTCAAATCTTTACTCAGTACTTAAGTAGTAGTACTTAAGAAAAAGAAAATAAGAATTTTTTTTTTCTTATCTGAATATCACGAAATAAAACTTAACACACCGAATGTAACATAATGTATTATAAACTTATAGCTTGAAATTTTATATATAACAATTATTCAATAGATAATATAATTGGAAGTATATGACAATTGAAACTGTACAAAATTATTTTATTTATAACATTGATATTGTTAAAACGTCGGTAAGAAATGTAGCAAGTAAGAATAACAGAACGTGTTTCTTATGATTTTTTTAAACAATTCAAATCAACGTAAAGGCCTACATTGGAAAATTCTCTCAAGTAATCAAAAATCTCTCTCGTGAATATTACTTCCCGGGATAGCTAAGTAATAAATAGAATTTTAAAAAATGGTCTAATAATAAAATAGTAACAAAATCGTTAATTTTACTTTCATAAGATTATCTCGGAATAATATTATAAAGAAAAACAAAACGTATCCTTTAATAGTCTAGTTAACTTTGATATATAAAAAAAAATTGCTTGCGACAAATAAAATTTTATTTCTCGCATATTGAAGTTATATTTGATTAAAGTTTTATAACAACGTCATGGAATGTATTGAATATAAAACAGAAACTATTTTATTAACTATATAAATTTTTTCATGAAACCCTCAATATTTTTTATATTTTTCTATTATATTTTATTTAAAAAAAATTGCCTTTTAACCAAATCCGTATTATTAACTTTTCAAATTGACCTACTTCTGCTCAGGAACTAAGATACTTGTAGGATAATTAATTAACATAGAATGAACTTCATGTTATAATAAACATTAAAACTTATGCATTATCTAAAGTTACCGTAACTTTATAATGATCTTACCTAGATGATATTAAAAATATATGCAATATAATAATTAAAGGTTGGACTATCAAAACATCCTAAATACTTTTCTTGCTTTGCAAGAGTCTTAACCAGAGAATTACTGTAATCTATTTTCACATACAAAGCATTTTTTAAAAATGGCTTCGTTAAAATGTTTACAAAAAGGAGATAAAAACTACTTAGATTTGAATGATTCCCATCGATTAAGAAATATCTATTTGATTTTTAATTATTAGTCTGACAGTTATCATACACCAATCTTTGAGCTACTTACATCGATCGTAATAAACAACACTCTAACGTCTAATATTTGATTTTTTTAATGCACTACGTAAAATACTTTTAGTTTTAAAATTTTCTTTTAAGAGACAATTAATGATTTACTAAAAAGATAAAAACTTAACTCAATAAAATTTTGTACTTAATTGATTTAAAATTTTTATATATTTTATAGTTAAGATTTTTGTTCGCTGAAGAGGCGGAGACTAAATACTATTAAAGCTGCACCTGGAATGTAAAATATATTTAAAGTTCTCTCTAAATTTTGATGATAGAAGTTTTAAAATGCTGTTTTTTATAACAGTGATATAATACATATTGTATACAATCAATTACATTCAACGATGTTAAAAAGTTACGTCTAAGATTTTCACGTGCTCACACTTAAATTATAATATGTTTTTCAGATACTACGCGTTTTTATTGTTTTATAAATATATGATCCCGTCGTTTTGGTTCCTTTACAGCTACCGTGATGAGGTGGGGACATTCTGGTTTATCTCAAAAACGATTACTTATAACTTATGATTCAATGATTGCTCCGAGTTTAGGATACTTGTCCCATCCCATTGTTTTTGTGATATCAAGAATTTTCTTATTCATATTTCCAGATGTTTTTCAGTGGATTTAAAAGCGTCATTCCTCTAATAATACTTTATCCATAACTAGAATTTTCAATAACGGTTATCAATGTTTTGATTATCTTTATTTATCTACAATTAAAATAGAAATTATGACACAATAACATACATCTATTTTAAGGTTACGAAGGATATAGAAAGATTTTATATAAAATACTAGCGACCCGCCCCGGCTTCGCGCGGTGCAACGCTGGTAGAAAATATAGTACAGAAAAACTGTGAACGTTGTATATAAAAACGGGTTTCGCACGGGTATAAAATTAAAATCATATGTTGTAAAGGGCCATGTAGACTAATATAAAATCAACAGGAATGAAAGAATTTATTTTGATAAGGATTCGATAAAATCGCTTCGAAAATTAGACATTAATTTTCGTAAAAAGTAAATAACCAAGAATGTTATTGTGGGAAATCCATAAGAGATAGACCAATACTATGTCAGAGTTTTCTATTGACCGTTTCAATGTTTACAACCCTCAATACATTGTCTTGATCAATCTCGTAGGACTTAGCCAGCGTTGTCAATGTAAACGAAAAAATGCTATTGCTTACGACATTACATTATAAACGGCTACTGGTATTTCAAATAGTAGAAACCTTCCTCTTCAACCACTTGATCTATTATAAAACATCAAGATCCGTTGCGTAGCAATAAAAGTTAAAGCATACATAGGTATATAGGGACAGACAAATGGACTTTGTTTTATACTATGTAGTCATACTAATATGGGAAGGAGAATGATATAAAGAAATCTTTTATTACATGTTATGGCCACAACTGCATTCATTTACTTGTAATTATGCAGTTTTTTAATGAGATACTTATCACAACTGATCGCAAAAGTGTAGTCGAAAACAATGTTATCGGACTTTATCTATTCCTTTTTATAACCATCTCCCGAGTCCTCAAAGTAGTTGATTTCTTTGTAACATAAGATAATTTGTGAATATAATTAAAGTTAATACAAATGCTCTTAAGTAATAGATATTACTATATGGACTCAATATGTTAATCCGTAAATCCTTTAATATCGCCACAAATCTCACAGCATTACGCCATTAAGGTAAAAGCAATGGCACTGGTATATGATGCTTATTAAAGGACCAGTAATTGAATTAGTTTTTAATATCCACATATACATAAGATAATCTTGTTACCCTCAATAGAAAGTAGGGGCAAGAGTGCTGAAATAGTTATTAACTACTACTAAAAATCTATTCCTCTTTATACATTTTATAGCTATTCTCCTGGTTTACACAAGAATATTTGTACAAAAGAATGTGAAATGAACATAAAGTAAACACTACACATATGAACCTTTTCAAATTTTTAGAACCCATAGTGATATCGAACTCTTATATGTTTGAAAGCTGTGTGATACCTTAGTAATTTGTTTTTGTGATCAATTCAGAATTAGAAAATCATATACTATTCGTCAGATAAGTCATATGACGTTGATGAAATAACTACAGTGATTGAAAAAATACATACAAATACGGGAAATGATTCCGTAGTGTCTAAAGTACTATTATGTATATAAACGACGAAAAATTGAAAATATTATAAAAGAAATATGATAAGAATTAATTCCATTGAAAAAACCTTCAGCATTCAGTTTAAATAACCTTTAAAAAATTTTGTGCAAAAGCCAACTGGAAACCAGTACAATAAAATAAACGCGGCCCCAATACACAGCAAATAGAAGAGAGTACGGATCCTTTAAACAGAATAAAGTATTTTGTTGGCAACTGATTAAAAGAAGGCGAACCTACCAGTGAACCTTTAGAATTGAAAAAGGCATTAAAAAGAGAAGAAAAAAACGGTAGTTTACCTTAAGATTACCTTAAAAGTGGTAATAAACCAAATTATACTGATAAATGTTTATAAATTATAAAAAAACTCTTAAGACAGACTATCTTTATTGTTCTAAATGATAAAGTCGAATGACACAACATCTGATGTCCAAATGAGTATCATTTTGGATGACATTTGAAGTTCAGAGTATCAGTTATTGATATTCAAATAAGCATTGTAAGTGTTTTACTGCATTCGTTTGATAATTAATGACAGGAAATGATATAATTAATAGCAGTTTGTCATATTTATAGTTATGTTTACTACTGCAGGTCTAATGTTAATAGAACTGTTAAGTTAATTATTGGTGAAAACCAATTCATCTCTAGACAATAACAAACTTAAAAGTAATCCTGATTTCTAAGATACTATAGATTATTGTATTATACATGTTTCTTGAATCAATCAGTTACGGAATGTTATTATTTTCATAAATTGCAAGCTATAAAATAAAACTAATTTGTCACCTTTGAAACGTGAATCTTAGTATGACGTAATTTTTTTTTCAAAGAAACTTTTTCACCTCTTAATTAGAAAACATAAAGGTTATTTATTTGTGTATCGTCTTGGAGGCCTGGAAGTTGAAGGCCCGCCCCTTGTGCACGAGGACGCGGGTTCGGAGCCTGGCAAGTACCAATGCGATCTGTTCCGAGTGATATGTACTTTCCAAGAGTATTTAGACACCACTGACAGAAAGCGAAGGAAAACATCGTGAGGAAAGCTGGAGTTATAATTTCAAATTATAAGATTGAAATCGCCAATCCGCCTCGAGCAAACGTGGTGATTAATGCTCTAACCTTCTCCTTGTGAGAAGAGACCTTTACTCAACTGCTAAGGAAAGCACCAGTAGGCTATGCAATATAGATTATGCAATTGCATAATCTATATTGTATAGCCTACTATAAAAAGAATAGGGAGTTTTTAATAGTCTACTTTAAAAAAATCTCTCATATCCACAACAGTCATGACCAAATAGTCTCCTTCCAATCAATTATAAAAGAATATTAGAATATTTAATTCATCATATATTCTTGTCCATATTTTAAACGCGTTGGAGCCAAATGTAAATTTTGTGGATATTTTTTTCAGCGTTTCTTTTCCGAAGCATCCGCATTTTCAGAATGCAAATGCACCCGTGATTTTTTATTTCACTTTATTCTTTGTAGTGTTTCCAAGCTGCGGAGCTTAGTTTAAACTGACCCAGATTTGGTATGTTTCTGCATATAGTGCCATCGGGTTTCTGGTTAACACAATTTCGAAATAGACATCATGTCGTTTTTGGAAAGTCTTCCTTCCACCCTTTACAACAGATAAACTTTTAAAAAGGAAGTTTCGATTTAAATATACTAGCAATATACATACTGAAACGAAACATAAAAAACAGACTTATGTTAATAACATATAAGTTCCTGATTGCTTTGCATTTAAAATATTATATATTTTTCAGTATCACTAAACGAACCACTTTATTAATTCATATAATATCAAAGCTTACCATAACAAACCTTTTAAATCTGAATTCTTTCATGGAGTCTTATTAGAATGTCAATTTCAAATGAAATCACCTTTATTATAAATAGGACCACAATAGGGGTGAATTAACAGCGATTATTGACATTGACAAATCTAATGAAAAACTAAAGCTATATTTAGGGATTTGTAACATTTTCTAGCGAAAACTTCCATAACAATATTTAGCACCAATAAATCGGATATCACAGAGAGAAAATATCTTTAAATCACAAAAGCTTCATATGACTATTTAAAAGCTTTTTAATTGAATCAGACCGTTGAAATTAATTTTTATTCGTTTAGATAAAAGTGTTTAAAAATATCTTTCAAAATGCTACTAATAGAAGTTGAAGAGTTCAGCATTTAGTGAAACGCTCTTGGTATTATTAAGAACGGGAATCTATTCTAAAATTTTGGGTTAATATCAAATGGCATAAGGCAAAACCGAAAGCGTTTTAGTAAATCTCAATATTAATAAATCATAAGTTTGTTGTGACATAAATAATGTTAAAAGCTCTATAGCTATTCGAAGTTTTTACTAATATAAACAGCATTCCAACAAATTTTTAGAAACACGTTAATTAAAAAACTCAAAGAAGAAATTTGAGCTGCCATGAGCTGAATGGAGAGATGATCATCTATAATAATCAGTAACGTGATGATTGCTAGATTATTTAAAAATATACACAAACTCAAATTAAAAATAATATTTATTCCATATGATGTTAGCAATAATAAAATGTACAGCAGACCGAGAAACCTACTTATGGTTGTTTTTATTGGATCTATACAAAACGTCAAGCGGCAAGGGCGCTCTTAAAGAATTTTACAGCAGAATAACCGAACTCTTTTTATAGACGAAGTAAAAGGCATCCCTTTTATTGGGCTGAACAGTAATTACCGAATCTTTTCTGAAAACCCTAATTTCTACCCGAGAAATAACTCGAAGAGGGGTTTTTTTCAATAACGTAGCCCTAAATAATCTGTTTGATGAGATTGTTACGCTTTCTTTGACAGGGGGCTTGATTTGAAAAATACGATTTAATTAGCATGTCTCATTTTTATTATGGCGATGGCAAATGTTAAATATATACGTAGATCTATAAAGTATACGAATATATAATAAAATTTTAATAAAGGCGATAGTGCACATATACAGTTTTGGTCCTTACGCGTTACTTTTGAAGAAACGTGTCGATTATTTTGGATTTTTAAACATATTTTAATGACCTCCCCTACGACTTCATATGTAAAATAAAATAAATAAGTAACTGTATGATTGACTTTATTTATTTTGTTTGAGCAGCAACAAAAATTCTTTCATCTCATCCTCCCGTGATTACTGTTGATAAAAGTAAACGAAACGTCGGATTGAAAATTATTTATAATGCAAATATATACGCCATTAATATCCAAAAATGTAATTGTATTTCACAGGATCATCTTTAAAATATTTTATTCATAACTCGTGAGTTTTAGTACCTTTGTTTCAATTTAATTTTATCATAATAATGAAACTGAATGTTACACAGATTTAAAATTTACTATGTATGTGGTATCACATTTAAAAAAAGTGTCAATATGACAAAAATGGATTTTATATTAGGATTAAATGGTACATGTAAATAAACTATACAATATTAAAACTACCTCAATATCAAGAAACTCTATGATGTTGCTTGAAAAGTAGAGAAAAATGGGGTCAAAAACAAAATATCTTAAGATTTTCATTAAAAAATGTCTTATCTCTAAGTCGGATTCTGCTAGCTTCATTTTGCATCGCAGTCTCGAAATGTACTCTGTCTAGTTGACAATATTGTAGTTGAATAAACATGTTAACTTTGGTTTTTTGTTATTATGCTTAGCATACAAATTATTATTCTTTTATAATTCTTTAGTCAGGAAACTTATTTTTAAATTGCTATAATGTTAATTTTAATTACAGGTGTTAATCCATATTCCTTTCGCTTTATATCTTTTGTTATTGAATCCAAATAAAAGAAAAATTGGAGTGTCACAGCACATACCAGTAGCAGTGTAAACTTATCAATACATAATGAGGCATTAATATGAGATATAATACAAAATACAATCTCACAATAGCTGCCAAAAAAATTCCTATTTGTACTATTATACAGAAAATATTTGAAATTATAAGTTTGAAATTACCAACCCGTCTTGAACAAGTTTGGTGATTAATACTCAACCCTTTTTCATGTGAGAAGAGGCCTTTGCTCAGCACTGGGCACCGATAGGCTGATAATGATGATGATGATGATGAAAATGATGATGATGATGATGATGATGATGATAATGATGATGACAAAAAATGAATTTAATTAATGTTATCAGTTTTTAGACTGTACCTGAAATCTTTATTTTACCAAAATAGCCTTTTAATTATTTCAAACAACAAACTTTTCAATTAAATACAAAAAAATATATAAGAATGCATAAGTC
The DNA here is from genome assembly GCA_018231745.1 of Danaus eresimus. Lineage (NCBI taxonomy): Eukaryota > Metazoa > Arthropoda > Insecta > Lepidoptera > Nymphalidae > Danaus > Danaus eresimus. The sequence goes on from DVQP01000584.1 coordinate 12,859, forward strand.
ATTAGTGAAAGGTAAAAATATTTTTTACTACCCTTGCGAAACAATACATTAAGTAGCTTTGAAATAAATTTAATTAAACTACACTTAAGGGTGGTTTTGTACTTAAAAAAAAATTACAAGACCTTGCTGGTGCACATCTCGAAAGAGTTTTAGTCTTAAAGTTATTCGGACAATAAAACTTCTTTATTTTCGAAAAACCTGGGCTTACTGAGTACAGCGAGACAGTATTTCAGATAGAACCATGCTTTTACTATACGAAGCACAGGTTAGTTCACATATAGAGTACTGTCTTCTTGCCTTGTCCTGTGGCATCCCTTGCCAACTTTGTCCACTTGACTCCGCACTGCGCCAACCAATTCGAACTCTTGTAGACGATCTCAAGCCTTCGGACTACCGTATGAAAGTGAGATCACTCTGCGGGCTCTATCATCCGTATAATGGTGAAGATCTAAGCGAATTACTCGATATAATGCCATTATCGTCATACTCTTAGCGTAAAGTTTGACTTCATATATATATACAAAAAAACCCTCGGGAAACCACCACCATAAAATAACCGTGGCCCTGATACACAGCAAATAGAATAAAGTATTTTGTTGGCAACAGATTAAAAAAAGAGAATATATATATTCTGGAAACTTAATTAGTACATGCATCGTTCTCGTTTTCAGACACGAGTAGCATGTAGAATAATTCTCTCCTGATGTTTTCTCCCACATCTTCAATTTGGAGTCTTTCAAACAACATTGAATTGTACAAATTTCTCCTGTAAAAAAGAGCCAAAAATGCACCTAAAATAGCACCGTTAGTGCAGATGTCCATATGCAACCGCAATTATTTCCCGCGAAATGGTTCGTTCTTATAATTTCAAATATTTTTTTAGCTAAACTGACTTTATAATAGGAAATACATGAATTTGTGTCTTGATTTTTAGTTATAAGTGAATGGAAAACTTGTAATTCCTAATATTTACTTGCTAGTGAAAGGTTTAATTTTAATTAACTTCGAAACCAAATGAGGTTTTTCATCAATCATACTGATGCTAAATGAAAATATTATTTATACAAATATGTTTAAAGTTTGAAAGCTGATATAATTGAAGTATCTACAGCAACAGAAAACAATTTGTTATTAGAACACTTGTCGGTATGAAGGCTAAGTTACTATTTATAATTAACATATAACAACAAAAACAATACTGCATTAAAAAAATATATATTACCCGTACCTTTAGAAGGAATTGTTTTTTATTTCATTAAAAATATCAAATTTAAATTCAGATAATCATTGCAATTTTATTCCAGCTAAAAATTTTGTTTCACGCTGTGTTGAAGGTTATTTTTTTTTCGGCAGAAATATTGTGAGGTTCAAATAGATTGAATTTTTAGCTATCCACAATAAGAAACAGTTTATTATTTCGACTGATTTCCTAATATAAATGTATATATAGACAAACTTTTGCCCAATATAAATAAATCAATGTATAAACATATTGTTTATAATAAATTGTGCTAACAAAATCCTTACTTTGTAATATTTTAGATTTTCGCGTGAACTCGTTTAAATGAAAATAAGCTTTTTACTACACGTTTTTTAAAATTTTATATCTACATAACCCCGACGTTTCCTTTCCTCTACAGAAACCGTGATCACCAGCAGACGAGATGATCTTAAATTTGACCTTTGGTTTTCGTTTATTTCAGACTATGAATTATACCATGGTAACTCCTCAGCACTATCGTTGAAAAATATAACAATAAATATTGAATACGGAGTTCGGTGTAGATAATAATAATAATAAAAAATATTCCCAAAATAATTTTGTTGTTAAATCCCAAGAAACCATAATGGTTTGGTGTCACATGATAAGAGTGAACTACGCTGACAAACCTACATTGAGCGAGTACTTTACATTACAGAGATCACTGTAATGATATATCGTTACTAGAAGAATAATTTATAAACTACAACGATCAGAGTTCTAGAAGCCAGGGCAATGAACCACATTACATCACATGAGACAATTGACACACTAAAGATCAAGTGAAACCTTAAGAAAAAACCAGCAATATTATGGACATGGTTGCCAGGCGATGATGCATAATCTGTCTTCTAACAATTCCAAACCATAAAGTTCAGCTGTCTTTCAAACACCCAAAACTCATAAATTTCAATGCCAACTACAGCATTACTAAAATGATGCTTCAATTATTTTCATAATGATTTTATTAAGACATAGTTAACTTATTTTTATTATACGCTTATTTTAAATAACAATTTTTCTATTTCCTTATAAATATACAGATTCGAACAAATACAAATTATACTGTCATAAGCAATAGATGATTATCAGTGGTTATGTAAACTGCCTAATCACATATCAGTAAGGTGCAGCGGAAAGCTACAAATTACACTCCTTATCTAATAGTTAGCACGCGTTCACCGAATGGATTATATTATCAACTCAATACCGTTTGTACTAACTCACTTTGAATTATTCATATTGTGTGTGTATGTATGATATGTTTGAGTTCAGTTTTTAATCAACACAAGCAACTTTATTACATTACGTTTGCCACTAATTTTGAGAATTATAAGAAGAATTAAACTAAGATTAATATTCATTGAAATAACTTATGTAGAATGAACCAAGGAACGAGATACATCAGTTTTCTTAAAAATTATATTCAATACTTTCTAACAATGACAAAATATTTATATTACCGTATCAAATTATTCGGTATTCGGCCTGACGTATGTACATATGCCTGATTATTGGTTTTGAGAATTATCTTATAAATATTAGAAGTGAAAAATATAATATCATATTATTATAACTTCTATGAGTTAATGTTTATATTAATTTATTATGAAAACATATAAACTTTACGCCTCCCGATAAATTATATGCTTTATAGGAGAGGCGCTATTTTATATTTACTCTAATTATATATATGTATATCCACCTTTATATTTCTCAACTTTTTTCTTATTTAACTTTTCTAACTATTTTTGTATAATGCACAGTAAAATAATACTCTATATTTTCGAATTTAACTCGCGTAGATTCACACAAGAGTTACGTGATCACGAGCACTGCAAACTTATACAAACGTCATGTATTGAAATATTAATGTAAATACTTGAATGTCTTTACTTTTTAAATTATAAGAAATACATTACATATATTACATAAATATATAACATGAACACGTTTATAAATTATTGTAAACATTCTTCTAAATTTTGATATTAGTTATACATTAATAAACACATTCTTTTAAAATTTTTATCCCGTTTTGTAAGTCAACATATATAAATGTTTTATAAATTTTATGTTATGTCCGTTCACCATTTTGTGTCAACGGAGTTATATCTTAAATAGTTCGACCGAATCAATTCGATTTTATTCATTTGTATTTCAGGTTACTTGCACTGGTGTTATGGGTCTAGTCATAGCAGTGTTAACTAACGCTTTCCAAAATCATGTAACGGCTTTTTGGTCTGTGGTTAATTCATCGCGTGTAATAGTTTAATACTTAAATGACAATTGATATTTTTAATATTTATTAAAACATTGCCTGAATTTTAAATAAATTATATTTCATCATTTTCTTATCAAAAAATTTTTACCTTCTATATGTATATATATCGCAAATAAAAAGCAAATAACTCATAACAAAACTTATTTCAAATCTCTTATAAAAAGTTGCTATGATTAGACTTTTCAATTTGTTTCAGTTATTTAAATATTCGATATAAAAATCTGACTTCAATTTCATCCGTTTCATCATGAAACTTGACGATCCTGAACTTTTTGACATTTCCTCATTGATTTTATATATTTCGTGAGTAAACAATTATTGCAATTTATTCTGTGTCTATCACAACCTGACATGATAGTTTTCCGTGCAAATAATTGCTACTTCTGTGAACCGTTGCCTACAGAATTCTCTTGTTATTAATAACCTATAATTTTTCGTTGGTTCTATAAACGATAATACATACCTCAACTATGTTATAGCTTTTTAACATAACAATTAAAAAAGTGAAAATGTAATGTTTATGGAGAGACAACATTACAACAGATAAGAAGGCTATTATACAGATGATCGATATGAGAAGAAAGAGATCATTACTGATAGACGCTTATATGATAGGCTTTATAGGCTAGCTTTTCGAAATATTGCCTAAAACAAATTACAACTGGAAATCTAAGCTTCAATATCTTTTCTTTATATTAATTGTCCAGTAAATGAAATTCTATTTAATATTGAAACATCAAATTTGAAATCTAACAGTTATGTAAGCGATAATCTTAAGAAAGGAAAAATTTAAAGCTCTTACAAAGTAATTTTATTAATTATTGCAATCAAACTTAATACTACTGATTGATATACAATCTATATACATTATGTAATTATATCAAGGAAGTGATTCGTATATACCACTGTACAATTCGTCAATCTGACTTTCAAATTATGATTAGTAATATTAGTATAATAATACATTAATTATATAATTCTTAACCTTCTATCACAGGAATCTATTTCAGCTATCTTCAATGAGCAAGAGTGTATGTATGTAATGGTAATATGTAATAATATTTCACATATTTTTATCGGAAATCGGAATTTTTTATATGAAACAATCACATTTTTATATGTATTTAACTGTTGGTGGTAAAAAGCGACAATTAAGCTGCTTCATCACATACTTCTAGGTTTCAAAGCACCGATAGTTTCCAACTGAAATGGACAATGTATCTGTAACAACTGCTGCAAAATCGATTTGTAATTTCAACGAGGAGAAATATTCGGTTTCTAGATTGTAATTGCTTGGCTTCCTGGCTACCAGGCTAACTGGCTACCTGGCCAGAATTTTTTAAATTCTATAGGTATTTGAACAGTTTTCACCACCACGGCTTTTATACGAAAATTGTTTTGGATTTTTAAACTCTATAGGACCGATTTCGTATTATCATTTGTTACTTTCGAATAAAATGTAGTGATCGGTGTATTTTATGTCATCGTAAAAATAGATTTTTATTATTAACTTTCAAGAAAGATGAGTATTTTAATTTTCTTTTAAAATTCATCCGTTGTTTATTATAGTTTAAGATAAATGAAAAACAAAATCTTTTTACTATAAATGTTAATCATATAGGGGTCGGTTTTTGTGGCTTAAAATTTACGATCAATCATATTCACTATCATGGTCGTTACTATTATTATATGATGACAACCAACTTACTAAACTGAGTAAACTTAAGACGCTTAATCTACAGTAAATACCTATTTTACTATAACGAGTAAAGCTACATATATTATACGCAAGATAGTTTATTTCTCACTTTGTTCTACAATAATGTTCACGAGTAAGTATGTCTGTTATGTAAAAATATTAAGACGTATATCACAGTTATAATTGTTAGAATTCACTCATACAATTAAAATGGAAGCTTTCTTTCTCTGATTAATGGTGAACCTTGAAACCTTTGACCCAATATATCTTTCAGGATAAAGTTTTATGTACCGAAAGGGTTGTCGGTGATTTATATTTGAATTGTATTTCCAGGTAAAGAACAAATATTTATTGTTACGCAATCATACACTTTAATTACATAAAATATTTATATGAACAATAAGTCAGTAGCTCCAAATTCTTAATTCCTAACACCTTATGATTTATCATCGAGAAGAACCGCTAAAAAAGAAATCACCTTTTTTTAGTAAATACAACATTGCATTCCTTTTTTCGTCTTAGTTTATTATACTGTAAAAATTATGTATATTTTAATTTAATCCTCCAAAAAGTTGCTAATAATAGTTTCTATATACAATTACAAAATAGCTAAAGGATCTTTACACAACTTAAGTTTTGCGTTATCAGTTTTTACCATCGATGTTACCGAGAAATTCGGTGTTTCAAGTGATAGTGATCTTTTATAACTTTATTTGTCCGTAATGTAACTTTTGGGTTAAGGTTACGACAAGAAACGGGACCGAATATCTTTATACATAGACTTTATTTAACCATATTTTACTATTAAAACAGAGACGTAGTTTTTACTACTATAGATCTAATAAAACGTTTTATTATTTTACTGTAATGCTTTCAGATCTCAAAGTTATTTAGTGTAGTTCAACGAGTTAAAATCATTATTACAAATAATATCAATGTCTTTTTGTTTACTGAAAACCGACTTTGGTCAGTGTATTCATAAAAATATGAAGAAAACAAAAGTAATAATATAATACACAAATAGTGTTCTATGTTGGATAATTCCTTTTAAATTTATTAATCTTTAATTCTATTTATCCATATAATTAATTCAGATGACCTTAAACACTTATCCAATAATTATTGTATCATCAAAACAATAATGCTAATAACTTATTAAGCATATTACTTTATGCCATAGCATTTGCTGAATTCAAATGACAAATGTTTAAATAATCGTAAATATTAATTGGCGTATTGCAGATAAAGTAAACATTAATTGTTACCCGTGAAAAAAATAAGAGAATTAACCTATGAAGCTGATTCTTATAAATTCAATATCAATATTATATAAGGTAGAGTTTAAAAACATTTTCGATGTTTTGCTTGTGACGTGTTAGCTCTATAATTAAGGGTTCTCATAAATAATCACCATAAGATACATTCACTGATATAAAATAAAAATAAAAATGACAACGATGTCTTATTTTTATTTTAATAATTAGTTAAGTAATACACTTTTCACAAATTCTTTTCGTCCATAATTAAAGGTAAAATAAATCTAAAAATTCATGAAAATGTAAGAAGTTAATATCTTTTGGTTTTGCGATTTTCAGCGATAAATACTTCAGAAAGTTTGTGCTAATTTAAAACAATTTAATTGTGATTTATATAAATACTTCAAAATATATATTTTTTTAACTAATATTTAAATTAAAATAAATACATTGGATGCGTGTGCGCTTCAGTGTTTATTTATTTAAATTTAAGAGACAATCTAGAGTATATAACATTTTTTAACAGAAAAATATAATATGATTAGTATTTTTTTTAAATAGTACTATAAAATATAGTATTTTGAGTTCATTTAAACGCAACACCATCATCGAAACAATTTTAATCTCAAATTGAGATAGAATTTTGTGCATCATTGGTAATCAATACAGTCGCAGTACACTACGGATTAAGGTGGTCTATATCTGTGCTCAATACGATTACTTCCTCTTTATTCTAAGTAACGTCAATTGGTTTAGCATTCTGTCGGCTTAAAAGGAATGTACCTACCTATTATTAAGTCATCTATGACTTTATATTGGCTAGGACAAGGGATGAGTTAGAAACTTTTAATTCAAATACTTGGTCAATAATGAGATCTTAGATTAGACAGACACTCACATCTCGTCTGCCCGTGATCACGGCTACTGTAAAGTAACGGAAACGTCGGAATAATGTAGCTTTTAAATTAATAAAAAATCGCGTAGTAATCCGAAAATTTTTTAGTTTTAGTTTCACTTGGTCAATAATCTACGTTTGCACAGTTTAAGTACTTCTTCTATAGAAGGTCTATCTAAGATATGATGAAATTATCTTCAAAGGAAGAATAATGAAGTTAATACTAAAAATGCTTTGACCCTCTATGTTTTTATATCCACTTATTATCAAGTGTAATTATGAAACAATATCCAATTGGGAAATAAAATATATATTATTTTATGATTTAATAGAAATAAATGAATATAATATTTGTAGGCTAATATTTGAATAATAAATAAAAACAATTGGGTTATAATAACCAATTATATGAAAGAACAACAGTTTTTAAGCAGAAAGATGTCTTGCGAAACCAACTTTATAATAAATTAAAAGACTACATATGTAAAAACAAATAAAATCTAGGCAAGTTTAGACTACTAGTTCCGTAGCTTGAAAACCGTTGTGGAAATAAAACGAAACAAAAATCACTGCTTCATTCATTGTTGTATTGTGGATGCCTCGCAAAAGATATACTGCAGGAAAACTACAACATTTAAATTTCACGTGTCAGCGCCCTTCGGTCTTTTTTGCCATTTAAGCATAATTTTTTCGTGCTTAACTTCATATATATGTAAATATTTTATACTGTCCAATAATCATTTAAGTTTAGATAAGTCGTATGATTAGTTTTGTATTGTTAGTTTATAGTTGTGAAGTATTTTATTTTTGTTGAGTGGTGTTAAAGTTCAAGTTATTAAATATTTTATTGAATTAATTATGCTTCATTTATTATAAATCCTTAAAACTTCAGTAGATATAACATAACATACAATATACATAAACAAAATATATAAAAAATCCTATATATATATTTAT